>JAQIXP010004989.1:0-10888 GCA_034700285.1 Proteroiulus fuscus | reverse complement strand
GCCTCGATAATGTACCTCGCGTTATCTCCACGTATTTGCCGGGTTACCTGAAAATGGGGGCATTAAATATACATAATTGCAATATTTCGATTTATGTGGGTGACCATCCGTTTCGTGTGTCCACACTTATAGACGGCTGTCACCATGGAAATAGCTGCATTTCAGGGCATTTTTAATACTTTAAATGTTATTTTCCCCACCTCATACGTCCCTTAATTATAAAAGTCAATGGAAACAGACTACACTTCATATTTAAATACGACAGATATTATTGGAATGATGGATTTACAAAACACCTGCAGAGATAATAAGTATAGGAAATGTTAACTATATACATGCAGTTTCATGGCACTTCCTCGATCTAGACAAATAAAATACACAGGCTGCCGCCTTTACGTAAACACAAAAATGAATACAATATATTTACTCAAATGAGAATAAATATTGTCCAAGAATAAAAGAATTCCAAAGCAGAAGAGTAAACTGTTAATTTACCAGTTAAGGCTAGATTAAGGCATGACGTCATTGTAAGCATTTTCCTCTACAGTATAAAGTGCCTGTGACACAGTGACGTGTCATGTGGCTTGTACTGCATGTTAAACGTATGGTGAGTCTCATTAGGTGTACCAGGTATTTTGGTGTGCAGGATCACAGTGCAAGGTGGCAAAAAGGGTTAAACACTTTTAACAGCTCTATTTTTTAAATTTTTCCCGACTTTTTAACCAACTTTTTTCCTCATTGATTTTTATTCCTGGCATTCCTGACAGCATTTTGGCAATTATAAGCAAGCAGCTCTGTTCCCTTTTATACACTTTGAATGTTTAAAAAACACAAAATTTTTCCATGTAAAACTAAATGCCAGTTATGCAATTGTACAAAAGGAACGCCTAAATTCATTCAGAAATAGATTTTCCTGAATTTTTCTGGCTATTTTTGTTGACTGACCATTCATGTCAGTGACAAACTATGTATAACAAGAACCTTATTTACAGGATTTTTATAACTTATAATGTTCCCATAAAAAGAAACAGTATGATGGATTCGTCAGAATCCAAGCTGACTTTAAAGCATATCTTAATAAATTGTGTTAAAACGCTTTTCTCATCGATTATTTGACAAGCATTTAATGCATCTTCCATTTGACCATTAAAGATAAGGTGGACACCAAAAAAATGTCTAAGTGCTGCCTTCTATTTGGTGTAACCAACGCCTCCTTTAGGAAATAGGACAACAGGGAAGCAATATTGTGAAGTATTACTTAATATTCCGATCAACCTTTAGGAAAAGGAAGAAGAAAAAGAAGACCAGAATTACAAAAAAAAATCATAATGGAATGAGTTTCGTCAAGTCAACTTCACAAAATTCAATTTAACATTTATTGATCCAGATGGGAAAAAAACAGAATAAAAGTCAGATATCTAATACTTTGGTTAAAAACAAGTTGTCATATGGCTTCACACAATTTGGTAATCATTTAATGCATCTCTATGCCACAATAAGTATACTACTTTGACACAAAGGAAAAAAAAGTGAAAAGGATTAATATATATATATATTTTGATTTATAAAAAAATATTAAAACATTGTACCATATATACAGAAATCCAATAAAAAAATACAGCTCTATATATCCCACTATATCCCCTTATCAATTACTAATTTCATAGTGGGTTTGTTCAAATCATAAGTTCAAATGTTAATTATATAGTGCCATCTTGTTTTCTGTTTGTTTTGACACATGTGTGTGTGTGCTAGGTTTCGATGAAAATGCGGAAATAATGGTAAACATAATTGCTTTAGGTGTACTCCAGTCTCTCATTTTCTGATCGTGTTATTATCGCATATATCGTGCAATGAAAACAAACTGACAATTTTGCAGAAATTAACCACACCTAAGCTCGAAATGCGTTACAACATTAATAAAATTAAAACATTTAGCTACAGGTTTCAGAAACATGTAGCACGATGTGACACCAAAAACGTGCAGCAGCACTGATTTGAGTTATTTCATAGAAACACCTTAGGGTAGGCAAACATTGATAGCTTTCGTGTTCATAGGAAAAGCTAACCTTTGGCTTATTTATTTTTTAAAATTATTTTTGAAAATAAATTTATTCAGAACAAGTCTTGCTTATTTGTAAAATATAAAATTATCGCCTACTCGGAAGTCGTTGATTAAGATTTTACACGTTTTCTAATTAACTTAATACCGACGTTTTGGTTGGCAAGTTGTAAAAAAAAAACATTCTGAAAAAGTAATCTCATTGAGAGACTCAATCTTAGATTTAATTTTAAAAATTTATTCTTTTATCTTATAGTAACTGTTAATATGTGTGTTAATGGCACTCCTGTAATATTGTGACTTTGTAAACCATATATAGATAGAACACAAGAGCAAATTTACACCCTATAATGTTGCTAGTAATTACATACCAAGTGAATTAACCAATCTCCAAAGACTTAAAGAAGAGCTAATCCATCTATAATTGATTTTTGCTTGAAGCAGTAATGCTGCACTTAATTAAATTTCTGAAATAAAAGCTCAGAAAAATGACATCTGAGAAGCTAAATATAAATAAAATCTCTATTACGATAATAAAGTTCAGAGAATTGGCCAATAAGCACGTACAATTAATGAAAAAACGCACAACTGTAATTGTCAGCTTCTTGATTAACTGAGAATTAATTATTCATCTTCAACCAATAATTAAAGTTGAATTTTCAAATTGTCAGAAAAATAAATGCGTTATAGCTGAGGGCATTTCTTGTGCATATAAGTACACGATTTATACATTTAAGGGTACGAACAACGTTGCTTAAAATTGTTAATTCTTTTATATAAAAAAAGAGTAACACAAAATGTTATCCAGTTCATTATAGATCACAATGAAATACACATAGGCCTACACTAACAAAATTTTAAAACAAATCTCTAAAATTTTTATGGCCAGACCAAGACATGATTCGACTGATGAAAGTGGTGGAACTCTATAATGAATTAACCAGATTGTGACCATGAAACTTGAAAATGAAAGTTGTCTAATCATGGCTATTTTTAATTAAACCATTTTGTTTTATAGCATTCCCTATAAATACGAGTTAATTTCACGCTGACCATGCATCAAGCATAATAAGCAAATAAGACCAATCTGACAATTAAGATACTACAAAATTCATTGAACAAATTACTGGATTATGTTCAGAATTTCCTAAATATTATATACCTATACAAAATTTATGATTCTTAATTCTACTGCTTCAGACTAACTCTTCACATTAAAAATAAAGATATTATACTGCATTATTATTATTATTATTATTATACATTAATACTTAAATTTATTTAAACTATCGAGGCTAGTTGACTGTGCATCGAAATACGGTCAGTCACAGTACAACTGTATTGGCAATTCACATTTGAATTTCCATTTCTCTCATCAATTTTTACTGGGGATGGTGAGACTATCCACGCATTTAAAATTATGTGTATAGTCAGAAAAAGCCCTTGGAAATGTTGATAAAAGTTATTCAACTGTTAGAAACGGATATAGTTCTTTTTTTAAACTGATGTGGTTGGAGGTATTTTACCGCTATGATTTTACACAGTACAGATATAGAGGTTTATAAAAGTTTTTTTGTAAGATTCGATAAACATCGAAGACTGCCATACGGTTGCCCTAGAGCTTTTAAATAAAGGTTTGGTCTCAAAACCCACAACACGAATGAATAAACTCTACAGAAACTATTATCTCCTTCCAATTAATTGATCAACTTAAATACACATTCAGCTTGTTGACTATTCGAGTAGATATTATATAATACTAACATAGCGTGATATGTTTTATGTACAGTGCATGAATTAAGGAACTCTGCTAAAAGGATAATAAATTTCCATGTAGAATATGGTAATAACCGTCAATTTTTCATTACACCGCGGTATAAAAATAGAAAAAAATTATTACGGAAAGTCTATTGTGGTATAGACGGATTAAACGTGCTTATCAAGTTTTCACGATAGCCACTATTTCATATTTAAGTATCACTACTTAACAGAAAGTGAATTGCTCTCCCAAGTTTAGGGCGACGAAAATGTTAATGGGCCTTAGTAAAACTGTCATGGCGAATTACAAGCAGGCTGAGGGTAGAGGTCTCAAGCAGCGCTAGTCATCAGCTGATGCTATATTGAAAACAGAAATATCACTATAGGCCTATATAACAGAAATACACAGGGTGAATTGATATTAATTAAACTGATTTAAAAGGACAGTCTCACCTTAATTGGTCTTTCAATTCAATTAATAGTTATTTGCAATTAGCATGAATTCAGAAAAAAAAATTTCATGAAATGGCATCTTTGCTTGCTGTTAAGTACATGCAGCCAGGGTGGTATTTGTGAGTTCAGAGGTGGGGGGGGTCGTAGTGATGGGTTTCATCAGATTTTGTATATGGGGGAGGGGGTGTAAGGGAATTTTTCTAGGAGGTGGGGGGTTGACACGAAGAGGTGGGGGATAAAAAACCACAATATCACACTGACTCGTGAGTATACAGCTCACTGTGGTATACAGCTCACTTTAATGCATACAGCTCACTTTAAATATTTTATACATGTTAACATGGTTAACATTTACGTATATATTTAACGGGTTAACGGGAAGCTTCAAGTCAGCTATTGCATTTCTAGCTTGCCAGAGGGCCGTAAAATCAGCTTTGAAATAAAACTATAGCATCTATTGCAAATACACGGAAAAAGTGGGGTTCCCAAAAACTCATATAAATTTTTGTCTAAATAAGCTATAGAAGCATCCTGAAAACTAAAAACTGGAAAATGTCCAGCAAATATATTTCTGCAACATCTATAAAACAGACTTATAACTTTTCTGTTACTTTCAAGAGGGAAAGAAAAAAAGACAGACTGAGACTGAGACTGAGGGGAAAAATTACTTTCTGATGACTGCAAATTTTTGTTATTTACATTTAATTCAAACTTGCTTTTCTTGTGTTTAAAACATCCCCAAATACAAATATAAATAAAACAAGTTCAAAAATAAAAAGTTTAAAAAGCATAATAACTATAACAACAACTAATAAGTCAAATCGACCATGTCTATGAAATCTTTATCCATTACATCTAACAACGCAACTTCATAGAAATTAATCCAAATGTATTCAGAAAGATTTCATTATCATTCTTTTAGGTGATTTAGACCTTAATTGTGTAATTACACTGCATGTGGCCAGCTGAGTGTATTTTTTATCCAAACTTAAGTCTATGGCCCATATACAATGGCAGTGAAATAAATAAGTGCTAAATGAGAATATTTATGGAGTATGCATATTACTTGCATAATCAAATAACAAAAATGTTAAAGAGAAACTATATATATACATCAAAAAATAATGTTTATCCCAAAGAATAGTTTTGGCTTGAAAATAAGTTGATTGAAATCAAGGTGGTGTTTTATTTATTCCTGGCATAATGGGGAATCTGTAAGTTTAGGTCATGTATAATCTATACATAGCTATGCAAAATTTCAGTTAGCACTTTAAAATACATAAAAATCAAAACTAAAACTTTTTATGCAGGGGTATACAGGATGTCTATACCAAATTATGCCACCATTGTTATGCTTCCATTTTAATTTTAATAAGATATATAGATTTTCTATTGTTGATATCTAGATATTATTCATGAACATAATATTTACTTTAAGTTATTTAATGAATATATATACATGTATATATAACAATAACAATAGTAATAGTATAATTTTTTTTCAATATTGGTATACCGTTTATGTGAATGCATTTCGTTTTCATTATGACAACAACTTGTATTTTTTTGTAAGAGTTCAGCTCAGAAGTAGTTGGGAATTTTCCCCGCAGTTCTCGGTATTGGCCTTTTTCTTTCCCCCAACTTCACCCATGACTCAAAGAATTCGAAGCACCATTCCAATAAATATCACATTTATTCATCCACATTTACACAATAAAACTATTAGTCCATTAACAATAACTTAAAAATACTCACTCGTCAGCACTGGGAATCCAACCTCCAGTCTGACCGCCTTTCTCTGACTTCCACCACTGACTGCCTCGAAAACCCACCCTTTCACCAAGCCAAGATGGCGCCGTCACGTCACGAGAGAAGGAATTTCTTCCTCTCACGTGATCACAACTTTACATAATTACATCATCAAAAATGACACAGCACTAATTACTCAAAACTACGGGGAAACTGGCGCCAAAACAGGCGGGAAACGCTAGGAATCTTACATTTTTTTTATTAAATTTAAGTAACTGTATGTAATATTAATTTTAAAATTTTACATTTCTTTCCCCCCCCTCCCCCTTCATAAAAGACGAAAATATTATCTACTACTCCAACTAAAATATTATATAAAACTGCTTAATCCCCCTCCACCTCCTTTAAAACAACAAACAAAATAATTAATTTGAGCAAGGTTATTTACTTGTTGTTAATACAAATGCTCAAACTTTTGCTGCCCTCTTTCTTAAGCACTGTATATTGCATATATTTTACTTTAAAGAAATCATGATTTAAATAAATAAAAAGTAATTTATTATGATTTTTCAAAACTCATATAAGTTTTATATTGTGATTACAGTAACAAAATACTTAAATGCATTGCTTAAGATTATATCAATATGGATCAATGGATTTAGAAAGCTATACAGTTTATAATTTTTTTCTGTTTATACATATACTGTATGTTATTATACACATATATAAATTTCAGTGATGCGTGTTATGTAATGATAGAACGAATCTGTTTTTTATATGTTTGCTTCATTGGTTTTTCACCAAGTGTTGGTCAGTGATATTGTCCATCGACAAATAAAGGTTCTGCACTCTCAATAGGGCATACGTGAGGGACGAATGACGTCAGGGTCCATCTAGATTCTATCATCCACATTGTCAACAGAAATATTTGCAGTTTTATATATCAGAAGCATGTAAAAAGATATAAAGAATACAATGAAAAACAAGCGTTAAAATAGCTGCAAAGGTGCAAGATACATGATAAAATTCTTGCCATCTTACATCCCAAGAAATAATGAACGTAAATCAATGCCATATAGTTTAGCAATAATCCCATTTAAATACATTATAGAAATTTTTTTAAAAATAATCAATATACAGAAATTCCACGTGGACAAGGAAGTGACAAACATGATGTGCATTAATTTACAATATATAGGGTTAGTATAGTAAGATATAGGTGCTAAATTCCAATTTCCTTGACCTTTCAAAAGTATACGATAGGCATAACAGCTGTAGTTCCACTGGACCAGGTTGATTAACACACTACAACTACACTACATGTAGAATTCGATTCTCCACTTTGGATGCAGTTGAGCACGAGACTCACACGTGCATATCATATAGAAACTTGCTTCATTTCGCACGCGCAAGCCTCGTGCTCAAATAATTCCAAAGTTCAAACTAAACTACTGTTTTCAAGATTGTTTTTGCTATACTGACTGCCATCTTGGTTTCCATGCCAGCAGGGACGTCATTTCAACTTTTTGCTAGGGGGTGAAGACCCAAAAAAATGTTCAAAATTTTTAACCATAGGCGAAAATTTGAAAGTTTTGGTTGTTACTAACTGTAAAATTGACACAAAATGCGCCGCAGGCGACTTTTTTTTGCTCAAAAATACTCACAAATGGGCTAAAATTCACCAAAAGTTCCTAATTTGCCAGTTTATTTGAAAGTTTTGGTTGTTAATAACTGTAAAATTGACACCAAATGCGCCGCAGGCGACTTTTTCTGCTCAAAAACACTCAAAAATGGGCTAAAATTCACCAAAAAGTGCCTAATTTGCCAGTTTATTTGAAAGTTTTGGTTGTTAATAACTGTAAAATGGACACAAAATGCGCCGCAGGCGACTTTTTCTGCTCAAAAACACTCAAAAATGGGCTAAAATTCACCAAATGTGCCTAATTTGCCAGTTTATTTAGTATATGTCAGTATATGCCCCCCAAAATGACGTCCCTGCATGCCAGTCGCCAAACGACACTGTGCATGACACTAGCCCAATTTAAACCATTAAGGGCCAGTTTCATCAACACCATTTAAATCTAAATCCTGCTTTATTATGATCATGTGACTGATTTGGGCCAATAAAAATTCAGGAATGGAAAAATAATCTAAGATTAACATTAATTAAATGTTAACTGTTGTTGGAGAAACTGGCCCTTAAACTTGAATTATAATTTATACTTAACATGACTTCAAACCTACAATAACCTGTTCTCAAGTGCAGTGGTCATACTGGTCAGCATGCAATAACTCGCGGCTCATGGTCAACGACTCAACGGGGGAGGGACACGCCCAAACACCCCCTCTCTTTCAGTACGCTACTGGTATAACCATCACTGTGAATTATATGATCACACTATAGCTTCAAAATTATCCTAAAAACTACTTAATTTCCTGACAACTTGAATCTCCTCGACTTTCCAGGTCTAAGAATCCAGTGATCCTTGGCGATTTTCTGCTACTTTCTACATTGCACATTGCTATTAAAGTTTCCCAATAAATAATCGGGGGCATAGTCAGAGT
This sequence comes from Proteroiulus fuscus, assembly GCA_034700285.1. NCBI lineage: Eukaryota > Metazoa > Arthropoda > Diplopoda > Julida > Blaniulidae > Proteroiulus > Proteroiulus fuscus. The sequence continues at coordinate 2,301 of JAQIXP010004989.1, read as the reverse complement.
CCCCCCTTCCCCAACATTTTTGATCCCATAGACAGGCATTAATTAGCACCCCCCCCCCCTTTCTTCTCCCTTTCCCAAAAAGATTCTTTTTTACCCCGAGCCTGCCAATAATGCTAATATACATTAAATAACAACTAAACAAAACTACAATTATCATGTTTGTGCAAGAAGAAACGGTCAAATGAATGCTGGATCCTTCCCGTGATGCACTTGGAGGGAAGAAGATGAATTTCGGGGGGTAAGATTCTGCGCATGGATGTTAGCGTGGGAGTTGTGCAGAGTCATCGAGGAAAGTGTGTGTTGTGTGTGTTTGTGAAGAGAGAGTGTGCTATAACTAATACACCAACGTCTATTTAAACCACACAGATCGTTTATAAAGGGAGCATTGAGGGGAATTCTTCTCGACTCAAGCTCCTTCAAAAGTATTACTAGGATTTTTGGGGGAAAAAGGTAAGAAACTTTAAAAGTTATTTAAATACTTGTCTCTATAAGTTATACAAACGAACTGCATGATAACACTATATTAAAATTAAATGCACCTTGTAAAATTTTAAATTTAGAAAAATATTGGAAGGTAAAATGTTCAATAGCAATTAAATGCGAATTTTCAATTTAAGAAGATACCATACAGTATTATTTTAAATACTGTAAAATTCAATTAAAGTTTTTCAAATATATTTTTTATTTCAAAATTAAACAATTATCCATTTCTTGCAACTATCACCAACCTTTAACTTCAAAAATGAAATAAATCATATTAAAAAAAGTTTTAAACAATTTTTAAAAAATTTTGAATTCACTAAAATTAATACTATATATGTTATAAACAGCATAAATTCATAGAAAGACATTGATGCCCCAAGGAATACCTTAGCCTACTTTTAATTTCGTGTTATAAAATTTTTGAAAGTAACTTACAATTGTTAGAAAAAAGAATTATATGCAAAATTTCAAAGGAGCTCATGATAAAAAAAAGAAGAAAACAGAAAACATTAATTAATAGATAGTTCTAATTGATATTCCTTTTAAGACATGTAATAATAAACTTCATGAATTAACGATCTAAGTGCTTGTAAACAAATTTTTAATTGCATTTCTGCATTGCAGAAATAATATAGATGAAATGAATTCAGAAAATAAAAGTTTTAACTCGAGGACAGCATATAAAAGTCAATGTACACAAGCTCAAAATATTTCTACACAAAAGAAGGAAAAGTATGAAAGAAATCAGTGCAATTTGTAATAAGCTATAGAATTTCAGGATCTTTTTTCCTGCTCATAGATTCATTCCTAAAGCTTTAATGAATGCACGCATTTGATATTTGACGAGATACCAAACCAACTAATCCAACATGTGATCCAAAATCCAAATTGAAACATGATCCCAAATTTAGGAGGGCATATGCTTATTTTCATAAAAGGCAAGCTATGCAAAACTTGAAACCCCTTTTTCAGTAGGCCTATATCATAATATCAAAATCACGAATATTTTAACTTCAGAAGGTATAGATTAATTGAAGATATCAAATATCAATTATGTTTACTGTTTTTGAAATGTAACTATAATTGAAATTTACTAAATAAAAATAACAAAAAAAATATTAAAAATATTGTACGAAAAAGATTGATTTGCAAACCAAAATATTTGCTAATCGAATCAAACTTTATACTGAAAATGAAATTTATATCCCTAAATGTTGCACATTTTTAGCATGATTTTTCTCCTTATCTTATATCGTAATTGTGCCTTATCTTAAAAAAAAAATTACAAAATTTTCTTTGTCAGAATTTCTTAAATTTATGTAGGCCCACTAATAAAAAAGAAAGAATCCAGCCTGACAAAAAAATTTCAATAAATATTAATTTTTTCACTATTTTGTAACTAGCCATTCTCTGATGATTTTCAAATCTGCTAGATTTTGCTTGACAATTTTATTCCCCCCTGACTTTCCCTAAACTGGCAGGCCCGTAGGAAGGGGGGGCCTGGGGGGCCGTGCCCCCCCAAAATAACTGGAGTACCATCATGGGCGCCGGGATGGGGATGGGCGGGGTGCCTCCAGAGTAGTTTTGCTGTCCCCCTGGCCCGTCTAGGGGGGGCCAAACAAAAGTCTGGAGATAGGCAACATATGCTCTTTTGGTGATTATTGAGTGTTTTCGAGCAAAAACTTCGCCTTCGGCGCCATTTTCTGTCAATTTTTGCATTTTCTACAAATACCTTTACATTTTTGCCTGAAGCCCAAATTTTTAGAACATGTATTGGGTAGGGTCGTTTCCCCCCCCCCCCCCTGGGGCGTTATTTTT
>JAQIXP010004988.1:0-10888 GCA_034700285.1 Proteroiulus fuscus | reverse complement strand
ATTTTATTTCTTATGCATTGAAATGCATTTTATTTCTTATGCATTGAAATGCATTTTATTTCTTATGCATTGAAATGCATTTTATTTCTTATGCATTGAAATGCATTTTATTTCTTATGCATTGAAATGCATTTTATTTCTTATGCATTGAAATGCATTTTATTTCTTATGCATTGAAATGTATTTTGAAATTGAGTATGTGTAGGCCTATGTTAATACATTTTGAAATATATTTGAAATTATATTTTTGCCTTGAATATTTATAAAAATATCCAAAAAATATACCAATATAAAAAATTTATTTTTTTGCAGTTGAATGACTTTGAGTTCCCTAACTAAGATTTTTCAGACTATACTGTTACTCTCAAGTAAATAGTGTTTATTTGACTCATTTTCCCGAAGAACTTCTTACCCCATGTATTCTTCCTATTTGAAATCTCTTGAGCCCATAAGGATGTTGAAGCACTTGCCAGTTCGGGATAAGTTATGTCTTTTAATTAGCTTAAGGGTCTGTAAGGGGTGCTTGAAATGGTCAGCAATGTATCCTGTGTCGATCTTTAATTGTGTATCTACCCCTTTCGGAAGTTGTTCTCTACAGGAGATTTTTGTTTATGTCCGGTCAGATGATTAATGGAACCACGAGTGGCGCCTCATACAGTTTTCTAGGAACTTCTTCCTACATACTAGCTGCTTGCTACTGAGTTAACAGCTTTTTATCATAGTTTTTCCAGTTTTGGCTAGCTTATATGAATCAAAAATTCCTATGGCATGTGTAATGATTTGCTAGCAAATTAAAAATTTAGAGTCAATTTTTTTTAACAAATTTGACTGAATATCAATGTGTAAGTTTTCAAATCAGAATTTACAGGGAATTTTAGGCCAGTCAGGAGTAGGCCTACCATATATATTTATGTCTTAGTAATGGAATGCAAGATGACGTCATCAGCACGTGACGCCCTGGCCATGCAAAAACAATTTGCCAAATTACAAAATGGCTGCACCCATATACTTATTTATATTGCAGCGTCAAATACACAAGTTATTTTCATGTGGCTTTAAAGGGACAGTCCCACCTTGTGACAAATGAATCTTAAAATTAATTTTATTAATAATAAAGAAGGGCAGTCTTATTAATAATTGCAGTTCACCTACTGTAATTCAGAAATCACGATGTTTCCAAAATAAGATCATAGGCGCCATTTTTATAAAATCCACCACCCAGGCAGAATGGCGCTGCGTGCAAGGGAGGGTTTAAGTTGGATTCACTTTATTACTGTGGAATAGTTATGGACATTCTCTGTTATGCAAAAACTTGTAAACCATCAAGTTTATTACTAGAGGGATTGACAAAAATGACTTCCAACATGGCTACTATCAACCATGGAGATTTTTGTCCACATTAGCATGTTTCAAAATTAATAACTATTGAAAGGTAATTTTAAATTACATTTCAATTTCTAAGTTCTTCTTGTTCCCCCCTCCACCTCCCTCCTTCTTGCAATAAATGCTTGAGGTAAGGTGGGACTGTCCCTTTAACGCGAGCATATTTTAAAAGTAAATACTGATAAATTTTTGAATGTTTGCAAAAACAAATATTTCAAACGCCAATTACATTAGGTGTTTTTTTCTTTCTCAAAGGTGAACTATAAAACTCTCTGGATCCATTTTTCATTTTGTTTGGAATAGTCCAGATACGGCTAATGTTCCAGCCAGCAAACATCCATTGGAATGGGGAATGATGGGTAGGGACTTTTGGTGGGGGGAAGGGGGGGGGGGTAAAAAAGCTTTTTCACAAAAGCCCGTGGGAGGTAATATACCCTAGCTCTTGTTGCAACTCCATTTTGTGTGTGTCTCGTGAGTGCGTAACGCTGCACCAGAGACCGTCTTTTCCTTCAATGCTGCAAATTAAATTACGCTGGAAGACGCCATGTCCCGCTGTCACTTCACACTCGGGCGCAATTCATCATCAGGCATTTAGATTGGGCGTCTTTTTGGAGAAAAACAGAAAGTATTTGAGCAAACGAAAAAGCTGACAAGATGAGCTTTTAGACCAGAAAGCTCTTGCATTGCCTGCTGGAATAAGGACCCTTAAGCATTGATATAGACCACCACAGTTGGCTCTATTCTTAGGCCTACTTGCATGCATATAAATGTGTATTCCAAGTCAAAGAAAGTAAAGCGCCATCTATGATGAATTACTTTCAACTGCCTTTTTATCTTATCATATTTTCCCCTTTTAAAAGTAAAGCACCATCTATGATCATGATGAATAACTTTCTACTGCCTACTATATATCTCATACTATAGCTGATATACTGCTATACTGCCTAAAACTAATATTGTTGGAAATGTTATCATGGTTTCATATACATTCTCTACAAACCCACCTCTTATGACGTAATGGGTTTTATCCATTCATCCCCCCTCCAAGATGGCCGCGCACTTGTGAGGTGTAAGGGTGCGTTTATGAAAGCAGTTGAGAGCGGGAAAGCTGCTTTCATAAATGCAGCCTAATAGTCAAGGCCAACTATTGTGGAAATTCTTGAAATTAATTACTGAGCGTGTACAGTCACATTATATTAAGGATGCATTTTTTTCCAGGAATTTTAGCTCTAGTAATTTTTTAATTAATTGAAAGCTATTATAAAATTATTTGAAATGAAGTACTCATTATTTTCCACTTGCATCTAATTAAACTAGAAATTAGGTTTTTATTTTAAGCCGGGTTCTGGTCATTTGTGGAAATTGTAGCCTAATTTGTTTCAGTTTTGCGCTCGTCGGGCTGTCGCCATACCAGCCTAAATTAAACCTAATTATATCAGAATTAAGAATTAGTGTAGCAGGTTGTGATGAAGGGGGAAGAGTTTGTTCATTTTCTGATGTGTACGGTGGCCTGTTTTGGCTGCATTGCTACCACCATCATAACTTCACACATATTACGTAATCGAGATTCAGACTGGTCAAGCGTGTCCAAGATGTCTGAGCTGGACTGTCAGCAGTATCAGCAGTTTGTGGGCAGATGTGTAATACCACCATTATTACACCAGAACGTTAGCTCGTTATCTGCAAGGTCTTGTACTGACGAATTTGTTTGACAAAATGTTCCAGCTGACCATTTGCTTGGTTTCCTCTAAAGTCCACCACCATTTAATCACACGATTGCACACATCACGGTGGAGGGGCATGTATGCTTGACCACTACACTAATGTTGGCTATTATGCAGTTTCCAAATTACAGTGTTACATAATCCTTAAAAATAGGGTTGCACTTTCTGCACAGTCAGGCAAAATTATCTATTTTTGAATGAATTCAAATTCAGGTAAAATTAATGTAATGTTTATGTTTTAATTTGTTTTAAATTAAATTTTCTGATGCTAAAATAAAACTTAAGGCTTCTAAAAAGTCAGGCAAAATGATTGGGTAACATATCACTCATGTGCTTCTTCAGTTCACTCTTTTCTTAAACATGGATATGGCAGTTTAACTTGCAATTTGATCAACATTGAATTTAAAAGATTAATCTGTTCCAGAGTTATATCAAGTCTGATGCAAATCCTGATCAAAATTGACACATTTCATGCTGTCAGTCATTATGACGTCATAATCTAGTAAGGCGTTTTTACTAACACAAGGATAAGCCAAGTGCTTTAATCCATAGTTATTGTTGCAATGGAATGTTTACTTTTTTTGGTTTCCTGTAAGGAAAGTCAGGGAAATTTGTTAATTCTAAGTTAATAGTTTTATTTTGTTGAGAATGTGAGAAGCATTTATGCACTTTATAAGTCATGGAAATTATTGTAAAAATATTGAACCTAATTTTGTTTCAATTTATTACACCCTGTAGACCAATGGCAATTAAGAGCAGTGTGACCAGATAGAAATACTGTCCATTTGTCCCTATATTCGCTGGTTTCCTACTGGTTATTCCTTTTATAAATCTGGCAGCATTGGAATTTCCTTTTATCTCAAATCTCATTTATAAAAATAATGCAAAAAACTGAAGTTACTGGATATGAATCATCAAAGGAAGATTTCGAGAATAACTTTACATTTCACGAAAATTCGCAACCTCTAATATATTTACATCCATTTAGGACTGATCAGCTAAGCACTTGGCGCCATTCATTAATTGCTGTGTCCAAATCCTTTAATTGAAATATATATAAAAATAGGACTAGTTGTACAGAAACACATATTTCTACATGTCATGGAATGTATCCGTTATACTATAGTATTGTGGAATTCAATTAGACATTTTTCATCTTGAGAACCATTGCGAATTCCCTAATGATATTTTTTTTCTCTCATGGTTTTTTTTATCCAATCTACAACCATACATGCATGCATGCATGGGGCAATTTCTCTCCATGACAAATTCTTCGTTTCTTTTCATGCATATCTCGTTGTTTGAAAATTGTGGGCCCAATGTTGCACTGATGATTTTACTCCGTATTTTTTCTTTTCCTAATATGCTTCTGCCATTCATTGTTGGTTGGTTTCTCTTTTTTTTTTTCTTCAGTTGCTTTTCTTTCTTAAGCATTCCTCCTACTTGCATGTAGGAAACCACCATTAACGCGAAACGACACTTAATTTCATCCTGGATGTCCGTAATTCTTTTGCAACTTGGCCAAGATTAATCCATAATCGTTTTTTTTTCCTAATGGGCCCCCACTCACACACTCACCAGGGGATGCATGGATTCTTACCGGTTTGACTTTTTGTTTTGCTACAATGAGATCTTCACTTGATCTTCCAGTTGATCTTTTCTGCTCTTACCAACACCCCCTTTCCCAATCCGTCCCCCTTCCCCCCTCCCCCCAATCTGTCCCCCTTAGCCCCCCTCCCCCCCAGAGAAACTAATGAAGCCATTTGTCCGGTTTTCCCAAACGGAATTTGTTACCATTTTCGTATATAAGCGATTTTTGAAAATTAGGATTTGCTGACTTCTAATGGTAAATGATGATTAGCTCATGAGAAAGTAAGAGGACAATCTGTTCAACAAATGAGTGAACTGGAAAATAACCAATCGCCAGTATTTTATTTGTTATGGTGTCCCACAGATTACATGTCATTTGAAAGTCATACTTTTTCATATATTTTGGTTTTTCATTGAGGATAGTCAAGTTTTTGCAATATTTCATTTACCCACTCTCATAAGAATATTAACATATTATTCAATTTTACTTTACTTTCTGGCCAAGGTTGGCTTACTATGAGTGAAGGATTACGACTGACCGAAAGTTTAGAATAAATACTAATGTTGTCCAATGCATTTTTCTCAAGTTGAATTGCTTCCTAGCAAAATGAATGGCTTGATGAAAATCATTTTAAATTGCTGTCAATTATTGATTTCAAATTTAATGCTTGCAAATGAATGAAGGAAAAACAAAATGGCTTCCGGAAAATGTAAAATGGAAATAACAATATTGCATTATGGGAATCAATTTGGATTTGAGCCATTCAAAAGCACATGAAAGTATTTTTTAAGCAATTATTGTTAGTGTTTTGCACCTTTAAATTGCCCTTTTTATGGGAATGCTATTCAGATAAACAAACTTCATTTGACCTGGGTTCATGGCAAAAAAAAAAACGAAAGAGGGAACTGGGGAAGCTCAGGGGGGAACTGGGGGAGAGAGGGTTTACTCGGGGCCAATGAATGCATGCATGTGAACCCTACTTGGCCCACCTTTTCATTGCCTCTGATGTTGCTTTGTTGCTCATTTGATATTCCATTCACGGAGCACACACACCAGAATTGGGGGAAAAAGGTGACCCGGGCCAAGCAGCCGTGGGGACCTTGGTGGGGGCTAAGATGGCGGACTAACTTGTAAGTAGGCTTAACTAATTTCGGAAGTTAGAACCTTGAATTGAGCACGTTTTTAGCACCTTGTGTGGGTCAAGTGTGGATTTTGTACATTTTTTTTGGAAACAACTATTCTCTTATATACTTCTGTTTCTTTTATACTAAAGTAATACAATATATCTAGAAATTTAGTAAATGAAAATATTCTTTTCTATATGGCTTGTAGGATAAGTGGTGCCATCTTATGGCTTGACTTGTAAGCATTTCTTGTTGGCATCCTATCTACCATGTGTATTTTCTACTCAGAAATGTGACTATAATAATTTTAAAAATCTAAAATGTTTATGTGGAACTGATTAACAGATTTGTTTGTAAAATTTTCCAAATTACTTTCTGGTTTGAAATTTTCTGCGAGATTGAGGAATTTATTTGAAATGTCTGCAAAAAGTTTCAATTTGTAACTGTAACTGGCGCTTTCTATGAGGAAAAGAATGCATTACGTTTGTGGAAAATGCATTGAATTACACCATATATGAGATTCTTGGAAAACTTGAAATGGCAGTTTTAGTATGTTTGTATAAGATTTTTCCAAATCTAAAACATTATTTTCATCCCCCAAATGGCCATTACAGATGCCAGTCTTGATTAACTTGAGTTGGGAATTGAGATTTAAAAATGATTTAGGTTTTTTGTCTCTCATTTAAACCAATGGAATTGGGCAATTGTGAGCGCTAATAACATTTTGGTGGGCTTTAAATTTGTAAATTAGTCAAGTGAGACGAATGAAAAGGTATAACCGAATTAGCATAAACTAATCAAACTTAACGAAACAAATTAACGTGATTTGTGCGGAAAAACCAACTGGGAAATTATAATTGCACTACTCGTCCGGAATAACAGGATTAGGTGCAGGGGCAAATCATAAAATGTTATCCAAGCGACTATTTCTAGGATTTTGAAGGGATGTAGGTCTAATTCTGTCCCTATTTTCTATAGGTTTCCTGCTGGTAACTCCTTATATCTGGCAGCATTGAGATTTCGTTTTATTTATTTCAAGTCTAAATGAAAAACACACACAAAAAAGTTAAATTTAGTTAAATTTTATTTATACCCTGTAAACCAGTGGCAATAGAGAGCAGTGTGACCTTTTACAAATACTGCCCATTTGTCCCTACTTTCTGTGGATTTCCTGCTGGTAACTCCTTATATCTGGCAGCATTGGAATTTCGTTTTATTTATTTAAGTCTTAATCACAAATACAGAAAAAATAGCTAAATTTAGTTAAACTTTATTTAAACCCTGTAAACCAATGGCATTAAAGAGAGCAGTGTGACCTTTTACAAAATCTGGCTATTTGTCCCTTCTTTTGTGATTTTTCTGCTGGTAACTCCTTATATCTGGCAGCATTGGGATTTCATTTTATTTAAGTCTTAATCAAAAATACAAAAAAAAAGTTAATTTGAATTAAATTTAAACCATGTAAACCAATGACAGTAGAGAGCAGTGTGACTTTTTACAAAATCTGCCTATTTGTTCCTTCTTTTGTGAGTTTTCTGCTGGTAACTCCTTATATCTGGCAGCATTGGGATTTCGTTTTATTTATTTTAAGTCTTTTAAAATAAAAAATACAAAAAAAGAGCTAAATTTAGTTAAATTTTATTTAAACCCTGTAAACCAATGGCAATAGAGAGCAGTGTGATTTTGTACAAAATCTGCTAATTTGATCCTTTTTTTGTGGGTTTCCTGTTGGTAACCCTTATATTTGGCAGCCTTGGGATTTCAGTTTATTTATTTCTAATTTCATTTAAAAATACAACAAAAATTAACAACTTTAGATTGTTCAGGGAAAGTCAGGGAAGCCAATTTACAGAATTATGTATGAACCCTGTAATGTTAGCATCAGGATTTCCTGATAATGTTCAGAAAATTTTATGCATTTTCTGTAACTTTCTACAAGATGATTAATAATGCATCTTGAAGCAAAATTTCGAGCTCAACTTCTGCTTCATAAAGCCAGAAACAATTCCAAATTGGATGACAGAAGCACCCTGCTGACGTCATGAATTCAAGCTGATATTTTCTATATCCGCTACATGATTGCTACTTGCATGAAATCACCAAGTAAGTCTAGTTAGCGCTGAGTTTCTATGTACATACTGAGGAGAAAAGAGCTCTAGATGTGTGTGCAAAAAAGCAGAAAACCCCAAGAAGACCTGGCTTCTTCCAACTGCATGCAACATTACCCCCAGCTCATCAAACGCCATTGTAATTACCCCAGGCTAAAGGGGCGTGGTCGGCCAAGCCATTATGGCTGACAAGTGACAAACGACCCACGGGGGCTCGGCACGTCGGGAAATGATCCCACAGAGCACCTAGGACCAGACATTGTGAGCAACATACATACTCGTTTCAGACATACACATGGTACCTGAAGATAGTTTCTCCAATATCCCCCATTTACCCCTCCTTTTCATTCCCCATTTACCCCCAGAACTGGCTGGGAATGAATTCAGAAGGAGATTGGAAATAGAAGGCGGGGAAGAAGTCGGTTTGTTGCAATCACTTATTCTTGGAAAGAAGAAAATTGGGTTTGGGAAAAATTGCTCCAAGTTTAAAGAACTTGGCTTTAGGGAGATTGTTGGTAATTGGCTTGTGGTCAGGGAAAGTCGTGGATAATTTTTGTGAGGGAAATGTTTAAGTTTTATGAAATAATTTGGAAATGAACTGGAAATTGGGAACTAGAAATTATCATGAATTTTACAAAGCAAAGCAAGGTACATATTTATGGATGTTGGTTCAGGGAAAGTCATGGAAAAATGTTGATTTTTCTCGTGAGTCAAGGAAATCGTGAATTTGTATGAAAACTAATCTGGAGTTCAGTATCAATTTTATCAATTTGGGGGGCCATACAACTATAACGTAAGAAGGAGGGGATGAAGTAGAGGCAATAGTTTCAGCGCCATCTGTTAGTCAATCTTGTTACTTTCACTATTGAAAGTTGTCATTTTTTTTTGTTTACTTTATTTCTATGCAATAAGCATTTAATGTATTTCAAGGATTCGTATTTTGTAGTGGATTAACTGACACTTTGTACAAATTTATAGTTGGCATGGAACTTCTTAAATGGCTGACAAAAGCGATACTAATTAACATTACCACTAGATGGCACTATTGGCAAAAAACAATGGACGCTCTCAGTGAAAGTCATTTTCCAGTAAATCATACCCTTTAAACAATTATTCTATTTTCTAAATGGTTAGTCTGATTCAAATGGAAATTGAAATTTTTATTTCCTTGCACTTAAACCCATGTCATGAAGTGAGACTTTCCCTTTAAACGATTTCAAAGTTAAGAAAATGCAGACTTACACTTTCTCCGAATGTTGATCCAGTATATGGGTTTCAGGAAAAGTAGAACAGAAATCATAAATTTGGTTCTCTGAGGTTTGCAAAAAAAAGTTTCATAAAGTCAGGGAAAAGCATAAATCTTGTACTGTAAGTGAAATGTCATGTTTCTGAAAGTTCAATCCCTCACCAGAAACATTTTCAGCTTCTGTTTCCACTCGGTTTTTTTTCGGAATTTGGGATTATTTTCGAATAAGAACTAAACTGAAGTTTATGCTTTTATGGGCCCTTTTCCGCACTCTTGCACTTTTTGGATTGACATAAGCGTCGCCATACAGACAAGTGCCGTCATCGCTGTTTCCCATGTATCCAAGAATGGCAAATACCGTGCCTTTTTTTTCTGTCTGGAATTATTGGGATTCTGTCCAAGTCATTGGAAACTATCATCATTACGTCTTTTGATGGTTATTTCCCTTCGTTTTTACTGCCCTGTCACTTCGTTGCCTATGGCGCTCTGATTTTTTGCTCTACAAACACTAAATGTCCCGAGTGCAGTCGTGTAAAATAGACGAAAACCCTATTTAGACTGGATTTGTAGCTCATGTTTGAAAAGAAATCATTTATGTTGTATTTGTCGAAGGGTAAATGGAGAATGGGAAAGGATTTGGAGATTACTGGAAGGCGGAGTTTATGAACGACCCTTCACGCACATGGGAATGTTTACGAGGCAGTTTTTAACTTTGAAAAATGCATTGGATAGTTTAAGCATTTTTTGGGGAAAATTTATGCATGTGGGTCAGTTGTAGGCCCTACTGCTGTACACATTGTTTTCTGAATTTTTTTTAGAGAAATTTTCCAATACCTGGAATGTCAGGGAATTTGGATTGGTTATGGAAAAAGTCAGAGAAAATTATCTTTGTTCATGGAATAATTTTTTTTTTTTTTTAAATTGTTTTAAATATTATTGACTAAACTCGTAATGGAAATGTTATGGAAATTGGTTTGCATTTTAAAATTGACCAATCCGAAAGCCTATTTCAGTGATAATATTCATTTTCTGAGTAACTTTCCTGTTGAAAATAATGGAAAAAGGTGTTAATTTTTGAAAATTTTATAATTGAGGTATTAAAGTTTTTGCAAATATTTTTGCTTTTAATAAAGCATGCATTGTAGTTCATTAAAGGCGTACTTAGGGGTAGTTTCATATTTACAAATTCATAATCAACACTGCAGTACTGCCATGGCCCGGTGTCAAATTTTACTAAGCTCCGTATCAAATTCACTGACCTCCCCCTTGACCCTTAGCCAAATATTCTGAACTTTTAGGCAGGGGAAAATCTCATTCTGTTTTTTTAGCTCTATATTTTTTCTCCTCCTTATAATGGTTCATATTTCTCCATGTATTTGAGCCTCCCATATATGGTTGAGTTGAATTCACTTTCACTTGGCTCTTGTTTGGCATTTGCACTCTTATTTGGCCCAATTTTTTTCAGTTTTTCAGTTCATTGGACTTGTGTCTGACTTTGATAAAAAAGTTCAGGATAGGCCTACTTGAAGAAAGCAATTTTTGAAAGCTATCCAGAAAGTTTGATGGAATTCATCCAGCTGTTTGAACTTGCATAAAATACATTGGATAACATTAATTTGTTACTTTAATTTCTCTTTAAGGGGGCTGTCCACACTTTTAAAAAATGCATGCTCCTATGGGAATCTCCATGTTAACTAACAGTACATATTAAT
>JAQIXP010004987.1:0-10890 GCA_034700285.1 Proteroiulus fuscus | reverse complement strand
GTTAAAGTAATCCCAAACGTGGGTCCCTGCCTGGCTGGGTACATATTTCCCCCCCCCCCTTATCATACACCCTGCGCACACTAATGCTGGAGATAAGATGGGACCGTCTCCCTGGAACATTTATAAACGTAAAACGTTCAATTTAGGTTTAATTTTTCCTGTGTGGCAAATTCCTATTTCAGTTTATTCAAATGGGAATCATCAAATGTCCGATTTACAATACAGTGTGACATAACACAAGTTTACTAAGTTTAAAAAAAGGCACAGACTAATTGAAATTTTGAGTAATTATATAAGTTAGTAACATTTTATCGTAGACTTACCTGTTCTCACGTCTTTTCGTTGGCATCAAGGAGGTGGTTGGCATCAATTTTATCAGCATTTCTACAACGTTAGATTTTACTTCAAATGTTGTTTGCTTATAGGGTTAAAATACGTTATATGCCATATTTATGATTAATATTTATATATGTATCATATGCTGTATATGTGCTTATCGTGAATGACGATTACCATGATAAATATATGAAATATTAAACATAACAGGAAGTTTGCTTTCTATTATAGTTAGTAAGTTGTAACAACATCATAGTCATACTACTTCTATTAAAAATAACACGTGGTATTTCACTTTTAAGTTAAAAATTAAAAGTAATTGCTGCATTGCAGCGCCATCTGAGGAGATTATTTTACTAAGTAAATAAATTGTTTTATACAACGATATATTGCTAAACAAATTAAAGAAACTACAAAAGTTTATTTGCTGGAATTTAATTTAAAATTTTTGTTTAAAAGGCTTGGTAATAATCATTGAAGGAAACTATTATCATATTAGAAACAAATGGTATTTTTTATTCAAATTTTTTGTAAATTTATTATTCAAATTTGGTTAATTTTTTATTCAAATTTGGTTACTTTTTTATTCAAGTTTGGTTAATTTTTTATTCAAATTTGGTTAATTTTTTATTCAAATTTGGTTAATTTTTTATTCAAATTTGGTTAATTTTTTATTCAAATTTGGTTACTTTTTTATTCAAATTTGGTTAATTTTTTATTCAAATTTGGTTACCAAATTTTGTTAATTTTGTATTCAAATGTTGTTAATTTTTGATTAAAATGTTGTACATTTTGGTTAAAATTTGGTTAATTTTTGATTAAAATTTAGTTAATTCTTGATTAAAATTTGGTTATATCTTAATTAAAATTTGGTTATTTTTGAATAAAATTTTGGTTAATTCTTGATTAAAATTTGGTAAATTTTTGAATAAATTTTTGGTTAAATTTAAAATAAAATTTTGGTTAATGTTTGATAAAATTTTGGTTAATTTTTGATTAAAATTGCATAGGTACTCCTATAATTCTTAGAACCCCCTAGTGATGCCGTCATCCCCCCTCCTTAAGTGATAGTGCTGCAAATTTATACATATTTCAAATCCTCTGTGTTTTTGCGTATGCAAGTTTGTTGGGTGTCACCGAAATTGTTACAAGTTTTTATCAAAGAATCACTTGACCATGGGTCAGTTTTACGAAACAATGAAGGTAACATTCAATTATTTGTGCTTTTTGAAAAACTATTTATTGCAAAAGTGTGTAAACATTTAAGTGCCGTGAAGTCACAGCCTACTAAGATTTATTTATAAAATCAAAAAAAATCTTAGTAGGCTGTGGTGAAGTTCATGAATTACGGTATCTCTATTAAACGCCCAAATTTCATTAGAAAAATATAATATAATACTGATGTAAATTCCATGGATGAGACCTGATAACCTGAAATAGTGAATTGAAGGATTAAAATTTCGATGGCTTAATTCAGAAGTGACGAATAAACCAATTTGTCAAAAATGAGATAACTGTAACATTGTGATCCTGGAAGTGTCCCTAATGAACCTAAAATTACAGAAATTAATTTAACCAATAATTGTTAAAGTTACAGAAGTGAACAGTAGCGAATATCCAGCACGGTATCATTCCTAAAAGTTAGATGTGGTGAATTTTACCATTCGTTAGTTTACATTTTAAAAATTTCTCGAGACCTGTATTTTTATTAAAATATAAGTAGCGAACTGACAATTTTCACTCATTTTTTTGCATTCTTTTTATTTAATAGGCAAACTAATGAATGTGCAGATGCGCTACTTCACACTTAATTTATTTCGCTTTCCTTCAAAATTAATCCAAGTCAAACTAGCGAATGTGCATGTATAACCCTTTTATATCTAAAATTACTTAATTAATTTACTAATTGAATTATTTATCAAAAATTAGCCAATTTTCTATAAAATAGTTTCATCTGTTCACCAAAATTTTTTTTTAACATTGTTTTTTTTCCAAGTTATATTATTTTTCCATAAAAAAGCTATTATCTGAAAAGCAACTTTTGGCATATTCGTCACTTCTGAATTAAGCTATCGTTTTATCAGCTAAAATTTCAATAGCCTATTGAATCCAGAATTATATCCATTACCTGATGTGCATTCCTTATTAATTGTTGCTCCTCCAGAACACCAATCGCCCTTACACTTTGGTACACATTTACAGTATTGGTCCAGCACTTTGCCCTCATCACATATAATTCCAGCACAGCATAGATCACTAGGGTTGTCCTGTTCGGTCACAGCAGCTGTAACAATTTCAAGAAAGCATTACACGTTTATTTCTGTTAAATTTTCTTAATGGAAAATTGCTAACAATTACAGTAATTACTGAACTGCATTGCTGGCACATTTTTCGACATAATTCAGCTTGAACTAATCCGTCATTGGAAGGACACGATTTGAGTCCTGGAAAACCGGGATTTTTCTCGCACAACTCGTGCTTATCCCTGCATGGAACTAGAATGGAAATGAGATTTAATTCTAGAATATCTCAAAGCACGAGCATATCGATGGCTTAATTCAGAAGTAGCGAATGAGCCAAAAGTTGCTTTTGAGATAATAGCGTTTTTATATGGAAATAAACAATGTTAAAAGGGTGACATTTGTTTAACAGGTAAAACATAATAATTATATATTTTATAAGGAATGTGTTAATTTTTGTTAGATAATTAAATAATTTGAAAAATGAAAGGCTTAAAAATGCACATTCGTCAGTTTGACTTTGATAAATTTTGCAGGAAAGCGAAATAAATTAAGCGAGAAGTAGCCCATGTGCACATCCATTAGTATATCTATTGAATAAAGTGAATGCGAAAAAAAGTCAAGTTCGCTACTTTTATTTTAATAAAAATCCAGGTCACGAAAATTTTTTAAAAGATAAACTAACGAATGTTACCTTTCACTACTTCTAACTTTTAGGAATGATACCATGGTGGATATTCGCTACTCTTCTCGTCTGTAACTTTAACAATTATTGGTTAAATTAATTTATATAACTTTTTGTTTATTAGGGACACTTCCAGGATCACAATGGTTCATTTATCTCATATTTGACAAATTAGCTCATTCGCTACTTCTGAATTACGCCATTGATGTATAGTTTTCAACTTTTTAGGCACTCTGTACAGAAAGATTCCTTAGTTAAAGATTTGGCACACACGTGGCAGCATAAGCCTGGGGAAGTAAAAATGGCAAAATTTTGAAAAAAATAAGAATATACCCGAACAATCTAATTCATCCCATCCATGTTTGCATTTGCAAGTGCAGTTGGTAGCATCCAAAACTCCACAATTATGGCAGTGTAAATCACATTCTGAAAATTATTAATTATTTAGTTTAAAATATCAGCGCAATTTGAAACATTCGTGAGGATAGAAAGCGATAGGCTTACGTACTGCATGTTAAATTCAGATCATTGCATAGCTGCTGAGATACTGAAACAGACATACGGTAAAATTCCTATCAGAATGTGCATTACAAATAAGGGGTTTTTTTAGCATTTATATCATAAATATCATAAATTTTAAAAATAAAATACCACCGCTATTGTTGTAACACAATCCGCCATTTTGAGTGTCCGTACACATTGAGCAAGGATATCCTATTTTGTAAGGGGGTTGACCAACATAATTTCCTCTTTTTTCAAAATAAGTAACAATAATATGTGTATAGTTTGTGAAAATATTTATAAAATTGACTAAAAATTGGTTAAAGAGCATTACGCTGGATAATAATTGCAGACTATGAGGTTTTGATTTTCTGAACATCTGTTGATACCACAGCCCACAAAGTTGCTGGTAGCCCAGACCATCTACGAATGTAAATTTAAAAGTTCATAGGTTAAGTCAGGTTTAGTAATCCGCCTGTTGCATGAATGCAGCACTGCCAACTAGCAGAGTTAATTGAAAACGATCCATTCAGTACATGTATTCAAAGAGATTCGATAGAAATTAAATTTCTGAATTATTTTTCAACTAAAGTTAGTAAAAAGAAAGCAAAAATACCAGAATGTAGACAACTATCAGATCTAGTAGATCTTGAAAGAATTTTTTTCGAAATTATTATTCCTTTTTTTAAAAAAAAAATGTAAATGCATTAAAATGACAAGGAAAAATTGACCACCTCACGGAAAAAAAATTATTACAAAATAACCATTTCATTTTTGCAAAAAGCGACTGGACAATGTTTTAGCTGAATAAATTTCCTAAATTTTGGTATATTTCACAATTCTCTAATATTTGTAATTTGTTTTTTAAAATTGCAAAACAAGATTTTCGATTTAAATTCCTAAATTAAATTCAAATGTTAGAGAAATGTAAAATATACCATAATTTAGGAAATTTATTCAGCTAAGACATCGTCCAATCGCTTTTTGCAAAAATTAAATGGTTATTTTGTAATAATTTTATTTCCGTGAGGTGGTCAATTTTTCATTGTCATTTTAATGCATTTACATTTTTTAAAAAAAATGCAATTTCCATTTTAATTATAAATTTTCACGCTCTTTTCCCTAAAATCAGCTTGTTACAAAGTGATGTACTGTCCCTTTAAAGAAAAAGCCACGGTTTTTCGTCCACCCTGTATTCGATCCAATGCATTGTTAGCAAATTTAATCGTATCTTTTGATATTGAACCAAATTTAATCGTATTTTTTGATATTGAACCAAATTTATTTTCATTGTTTTATTCGTGACTCAAATCAATTGAAAGATGATATCATGGGATCATTTCTCATAATTGTGGGAGTTAACTCTCCTTTCATAATTCCCCCCCCCGCATATTTAACTATAGGCCTATCTATGCTGACTGCGTATGGCGTTGAATTGAACGTATTTTTTCAATAAGAAAATGAAATAAAAGCAGTTTACTAGAGTATAGTGACCACACATTGGGCCACTGCATGCCAAAGTTGAAATGTTATAATCCTTGTATTCATCAAACCATTTTTGAGTTCCTACAAGTCCTGTTTTATCTGGACCCATGTAAAGATTTTGGCCCAACTTGCTGGACAGAGGGTAATTTGGGGGAAATCCATGCTTAAAAATACATTTTTCAGACCACATTTGGGCCAAAACAGCTGCATCTTCGTTCCATTCCTAAAAGCAGAACATTTGCCGCCATTTTGTTTTTAATCAATTTTAACGTTTGCTTTGAAAACTTGTAAGCATAATAAAAGGGAACTTACCATATATTTCATATTAGCCGCTGGTGGTTTGACTTTAGCCCTGCATTCATTATGTAAATTCAATATGGCCTCTCGCTGTGAGATTGTAAATTTGGATTCAACTTGAGACCTGTTCAGCATTTGTTCTGAAAAGTTGCTGGTTCCAAACTGCGTTTCACTCTTAGAATTGCTGGAAATATTGGGGCTGGATTTTGTAATTTCAATCGAAATATTGGCCTTATCGTCTGTCGATATATTGGCCTCATAGTCTGTTGTTATATTGGCCTCATAGTCTGTTGTTATATTGGCCTCATCGTCTGTCGATATATTGGTCTCATCGTCTGTTGATATATTGGCCTCATGGTCTGTTGGTATATTGGCCTCATGGTCTGTTGATATATCGGCCTCATCGTCTATTAATATATTGGCCTCATCGTCTGTTGATATTCCGGGCAATTCCTTGCCTTCGCTTTCGACATTATAATCATCAATTTCTTGATAATTTTCCAAATTGTCAATTTCGCTGCATGCAATTTGGCAAAAAATGATGCACGTTAGGCCTATTGCTATATTGGCCAAACTATTGTATTTCATTTTGCAAATTTAAGCCAGGCCTAACAGATACTTCAGTAGATCACATTCACTCTGTTTTGAAACCAACGAGCTGCATGACCATATATATATATTTATGTTAGAGTGGGCATTCCATTGAAGAACAGCGCCAAAAACGGGGATTTGGGTAAGCATGGCAGCCATTATAGCCAAGCGGTCAATCGCGTAATTTCTTATTGGCCTAATGTAAATAGCTTCTTGGGCTATGTCCCTATACCCCCAAACCTAAGGGGGCTGTTGGCCCAGGTGGCTTTACCGTGGCTACTGGGCCAGTCCGGGCCTGGGCTTCATCCCCATACCCCCAAACCTAACTGGGGCCATGAGTAACCTCCCCATACCCAACCTAACCAGGGGCTCCATTCCCATACTCCCAAACCTAACTGAGGACATGACCCCATACCTAACCAAATCAGGGGCTCCATCCCCATACCCTCTAACCTAACTGGAGACATGAGTACACTGTACCCCCCATATGATCCATATCTAACCTAACCGGGGGCTCATCCCCAGACGCCCAAACTTAACTGGGGGCTTTGCCCAATACCTAACCAAATCATGGGGTTCGCCCCATTCCACAAACCTACCTGGGGGCTTTTACCCCAAACCCTCAAATAATCGTAATGCCCCTATTCCCCCAAACCTACCTGGGGGCTTTTACCCCAAACCCTCAAATAATCGTAATGCCCCTATTCCCCCAAACCTAACCAAGGCATTGACTAGTCATACCTCCAAACTTAACCTAACTGGGGACATTGCCCCCATACCTAACCGGCGTACTAACATGGGGGTCCTTTATATTTACCATAAGCGTATGAATACTAAATACATGACCCATACTAAACTGGCTGAAAATGTTTGTTTTAATGGTGCATTATGGGACTACAACTGAAAAGATTATATTCATGTCTTACATGTTATACATGCATATTTAGAAAATGAAAAATTATCCTTCTTCTTATTATTTTGAAACTCGCTGGGTATATTCAAATGCAGTTAACATTTTCACATAAAAATCTACAACTATATTTTTCAATAAATTAAAAGTATTAAATTTGAGTCAGTAATTTTATTAATGGTGTTTATTTCGAGAGAAAATTAAAATAATGCTTATAGTAAAAATGCAATGAATTGGCGGAAAAACATATATTTTACATCATTTGGAATGTTCTCATGGTATATATACAAAAATCTAAGGATCAGTATGTTGATTTTTTTATAGTACATGCAAATTATCACAAGATTTAGAATTAAAATTAATTTTTCTGAAAAGGTCTCTTACGACGCTTCTGCTTCGTCTCGTTCCCGTTTTCTTTTCTGTGGCGCTGTTCCTAAGTAGGCTCGAGCGGCTCGAATAACTGGATGGTTTAACCTCTGACCTTTGGCGTTTCTTCAGCCGAATCTGGCTCAGAATTCCCACTAAAAGTTCGTCCACATTGTGGCTTATCCACTCGGAAGTTTCGATGAATTTACAGCCGCTAGATGTAGCTGCTTCGCGCCCTTCTGAACGTGAAAAAATCATGCAAAATTTCCTCGTTATAGTTTTTAATTAAAAAATTGTATACTCTGTTCAACATGAGAATTAACTGGAATATCCGAATTGACCAATCACGAAGAAATACAGGATTTTGAGTAGTCAAGTGCATAATGCAGGGGCACATGTGTTTGGAAATATTAAATAAAAATGGGGCATGTAAAAGTTCAAAAATATATTTTAAAATATATAAAATTATTTTGAAAATATTTTTAATAGGGTTATGTAAATGCTAGAGAAAAATATATTTTTAGCAAAATATATTTCCTGGAACTTGTATTTCGAAATATACAAAAATTTATACATGAAATAATTTTAAAATACAGTGTATATTAAGTATATTGTAACAAAATATATTTCCTTGTACAGATATTTCTAAATATAAAGTAATAACTTTAAAATTCCCGGCAGGCCTACATTTTAAAATGTTTAAATAATTTAAAAATAAATTTGGTAAAGTTAATCTTAAAAATATATATTTCCTTGAATGTACATGTATTTTTACCTACATTTGTAAAAAGTTTTTAAAAATGTTTTTTAAATACGTAATATATTTTGAAATATTTAAAAATGGAAACAGTAAAATTGCTATTTGATTAATATAATTGTTAATATATTTTAAAATGTATTCATTAAATATAATTAGATACATTTTAAAATACACAATTATAATCCTATATTATTTTTTTATAGTTGGATAACTAATATCCATACACATTATTAACAAGTCTTTAAGAAGAATAAACTCTGATTGGTTCTTTTCCAGTTCACTCTCCTGTTATATGTGTATTTTCTAAAGCATATACCTTCTGTGGTGACATTTCTAGACCTTTCCAAATCGACCTTATTTCCTACTAAAATCACCGCCTTTTCGAGTAGCAAATCGGCCGCCTGTAGAAGCGACAAAAGCCGCAAGGCAGTTGTGAAACTTTTGCGATCTGAGACGGAATAAACTATGATGTAGGCGTCCAAATCATGGTGAAACACGAATTCCATTGGCTAAAACAATAGAAATTAGTAAGAAATTCATTTAATTTATTGCCGTTGTTTTGGGTTGGAAGTGTTGGCTTAGGCGCAAAACATTGGTGCTATCAATGATTGCCCATGTTAAGGGGTCAGGTCAAGTTAAGGTAATATATCGATGGTTTTATTTCAAAATTAACGAATAAGCCAAAAGTGGCTTTTGAGATAATAACGTTTTTTATGGAAAAATAATATAACTTGGAAATAAACAATGTTAAAAGGCTGAAATTTGGTGAACAGATGAAACTATATATTTTATAAGAAATGGGCTAATTTTTGTAACATAATTACATTAGTAAATTAATTAAGCAATTTGAGAAAATAAAATAATTAAAAATGAAAATTCGTCAGTTGACTTTAATAAATTTTGCAGGAAAGCGAAATAAGTGTGAAGTAGCACATCTGCACATTCATTAGTTTGTCCATTTAAATAAAAAGAATGCAAACAAAAAAAATTAGCAAAAATTGTCAAATTCTCCACTTGTATTTTAATGAAAATCCAGGTATCGAGAAGTGTTTAAAATGTAAACTGACGAATTGGACTATTCGCCACTTGTAACTTTTAGAAATGACAGCTCTTGTGGCTTATTCGCTACTGTTCACTTCTGTAACTTTAACAATTATTGGTTAAATTAATTTTTGTAACTTAAGGCTCATTAGGGACACTTCCAGGATCACGATGGTACAATTATCTCATTTTTTACAAATTGGATTATTCGTCACTACTGGATTAAGCCATCGATATTTACATGTACTAGAATTAATTATTAGATGAGATTCGTTATTTAATATATTTTGCCCATTTATATACAATTAGGTAGGATATACACTCAGCTTAATCTCAGTGGAAATTTTGTTGAAATCATTTAATTAAAAAAAAGATCCTATACATTAATTATATTTTGAAAAAAAAAATATTACCTTTCATATTATTAAGTTATTAGAAAAAAAGTTCTGTAATATATGATTGTTTTCCCTAATTTTGAGAAGACCTTTCTTTAAGTTTCTCTTATATTTTGGAAAAGTTAATTTTATAATATTTCAATAGTGCTGGAAAATAATCCTTAAATATTCCTTACTTTTGGGAAGAAATTTCTAAATACTGTATATTTATTTATTTTGGGGAAAAATTAAAATAAATTTATAGTTTGAGAAAAAATTTCTATAAAATTCCTTAACTTTAAAACAGTAGGCTATAATATTCATATATTTTTGGATAAAAATGTCTTATATTTACTATGTAAGTAGCAAACATTTATTTTTTAAAAATAAAAAATATGTAAATATTTACCGAAATATCTGAAGAGGAATTCAGGTTATGGAAGCAAACTTTGGATTCATCCCCATCCAATAAAACTGAGACAGAATTTTCATCGTCCTCAAAATTTTCTGCATTGGTCATATCTGAAAAAAAATGAAATAAATGAAATTGTTAATTTCATTTCTAAGATTTTTAATATTTTAAACTTGATTTAATATTTTTCATGAAATCATGGTTTTTATTTTGTATCTTTTATTCATGGTAAGCTTGCATCACATAATAATGAAGTTTCTCTTAATAACACATTCTCTTCTTATAAATAACATTCAGTAGTTATTAATTTTGAAACATGCCAATGTGGACAAAAATCTCGATGGTTGATAGTAGCCATGTTGGAAATCATTTTGTCAATCCCTCTAGTAATAAACTTGATGGTTTACAAGTTTTTGCGTAATAGAGAATGTGCATAAGTATTCCATAGCTATAAAGTGAAGCCATGCAACTTGAACCCCCCTTTTGCAAGCAGCGCTATTTTGCCTGGGTGGGGGGACTATTATAAAAATGGCGCCTATCCGTTTTTTTGGAAACATAGTGATTTCCGAATTACGGTAGTTGTAATGCAATTTTCAATAAAACTACATTTTCTCATTGTTAATACAGGTAATCTTAATTGTGAGATTCACTTGCCACAAAGTGGGACTGTCCCTTTAATTAACAATAATGGTTGGAATCATTTGAAATTTCACAATGTGGCATAAAATTATCTAAACTTTTCAAATTTGGCCTAATCCCTTGATTCAGATTGTTCCTAGAATGGAATTTTCATTATTTTAGTATTGCTGAAAACGATTAAAGGGACAGTCTCACTTTGAAACAAGTTGGTTTTAATAAAAAGAACGTGAAAAATTATAATTAAAATGGAAAT
>JAQIXP010004986.1:0-10891 GCA_034700285.1 Proteroiulus fuscus | reverse complement strand
TAAACATGGCGTCTATTAAGGCAACCAAATCCAGGTATTCAGATCATTTTATTTATTGATAGATATTGTCAAAAGCAGTCGCAATTTCCATTTTAATTATAATTTTTCACGCTATTTTTATTAAAACCAACTTGTTTCAAAGTGAGACTGTCCCTTTAATGACATTTTACACTATGGGATACCCTGAATTAGTGAACGTCCACCCATATATTTGCAATTAAATTATGGTTCACAAAATGCTGGAAAATGTCATGCATGTTTGAAAATGATGCTGCAATGCGGATTGGCAATTCCCATTATGGAAATTGGTTAAGTTTTTGGTTCAGTATTTCTCCTAAAAATTAAGGAAAAATTTGAATTTGGTTTCTGATAGCTTTAAGCCTAATACTAGTAGGCACGTTCACTCTAATCCTCTGAAGGAAATTCGTGCTAAAACGAATGCTTATTATTGGTCCTTTTTCTTACGTTCTATAAGACAATGGAATAATTTTCATAAGGATAGTAAAAAATTGTTAGAAATTTTATTTAACGATGATGTTTAAGTCACCACTTTATGACGTTTGAGTATCCTTCTGAATGTGGGTTTCCCCCCCCCCCCATCCTACGAAATGGCATCATTATATGCTGATCGTAGGGTACTGAGTTGAATATTGAATATATTGAAAGAAATTCAATCCATTTTCTAAATAAATTTGTCTAAAACTGCATTTTTAATTTTTTTTTAAATAAATGTGGGCTTAATGCAGGAACCAACTTACTGGAAATCGGGATGATTGTATTGAAACCAATTAACATGATGATATGCATCATCAATGGTACAATTCGAGTTATAGAAGGATGCTTATTATTGTTTTTACTAGAATACACCCTAAATATAGATAGTGCAGTCCGAATGAGGCCATCTAGCGAGAATGTGCGCAAGCTGTCGGAAAGCTTATGGTAGTAAGGCTATGGAACGAAATTTAACATCCAAAATTTCGCGTTTTTATACTTCAAAAACAAAAAATATTTTACGGCCCAAAAAAGGTTTCTTCCAACCTACACCTCATTCTTAAGCTAAAAAAAATCTGCATCAAATTCGTATGAGCCAATCTCGAAATCTCAGTATATATCATTCACACCAGCTCGACTCAGTCCGATTACTACAATGTAGATATTACTTTCTATTAGACAATGGACAATCTTCCTAAAAATAGTTCAAAATTGTCAGGAATTCAAATGAACAGTGTTGTTTAAGTCACAATATTGACGTGGGGGTCTCCTCCTGATAGTATACGATAACCCCCTACGAAATATCAGCACGATATGCTGATCTTAGTGTACTGAGTTGAATTGAATTGAATAACATTCATTAAATTAAATGAGGCAGTTAAGTAGTTTTCAATGTGCAATCCATTTGCTCAGAATTATTATTAACCCAATGCTACTGCTCTCCAATTTCAAGTAGAATTCATAGAAAGTGCACAATAATGATGCCAAACATGTATTTATACTGTTGTCAGGTCATCGTCGATGCATTATTTTTCCATATTGCCTCTTTCGTTGATATATCACATCAAATATGACAAATTTTTTCGTCCATCAACCTCGAACATTTGCTGAAATTTTTCAGCCAAAAGCTATCATTACTCATTTATAAAGATTTGAATCATATATATATACCCCACTGAATAGTATATCAAGGCAGCAAGGAAAATCTGTATACATCATATTTTCATCAAGACATTTTTCAGGCATATTTTCCATCAACTTCCTTATGGAATATATATATATATATGAAATTCCTTATAAATTTCTTTAAAGAGACATGATCTTACAAATCGACCATCATCGATCATAACTTTGAGAAAAGAAAAAAAAATATGAATTATGTGAAAACGTGGCGTAATAATCTTGGACTGGGCATAGATGGTAAATTGTCTCGGACTATTAGGTCCCCTTACTATACAAGAGATGCCCAGATCACTATTTTAATAAACAAACGAATAAAACATTAATGAGTATTAAATACTTTCGATAAAATATTACTTTGAAAAAAAAAAAGAATTGCTGCATTAACTGCAGGTATTACCATTTACCAATCATACCAAATATATTAAATACACAATTCCAATATACCAATACACAATACACCAAATTGTAACTATTTTTTGCCTTTCTTATAATTACACAATGAAATAAATTAAATGAGAGATTAATAAATTTTAAAGAAAGTCAAAACTTAAATTTCCAGTCATAAGCAGATTTGAAATTTCAGTAAAATTAAAGATAAAAAAATATTATTTTTAATTTGTCTGGAATAAAAAGAAAACACCAGAATTTAAAAAAAAAATAGAATGTTACAATGAGAAAAGAATAGAGGATACAAAAACACTTGACCAGAGTGAAAGTGATGTGAATAAAAAGTATTATAGGAGCACACAGAAAATAATCAAATATTAATAGAAATGCTAATATACACGCGTAATCTTAACAAGGACAGATCCCATATTGATTTGTCTCATAGATTAAAACAATGTGCATACGATTGATTTTAAATTACTCAAAAATGATCAATTCCAGCATGAATTGTAATTAAGATAAAAGTGTCCAGATAAAAGTTATTACAGATATCTCATGAGAACATTAAAACACAAAATTAGGTACATACATCGATGTTAAAAGATACAACATGTCTATGAGGAATACATCATGAGATTGTATATATTTCAGTATACATAAATATTACAGGCATTTTAACCTTAAAAATGGTTTTGTGAATCGATATTAAATTGAAAATGATGAAGCCATAATTTTGTATGCAAACAAAGGATATCTTTGAACTTAATTCGACGTTTGCATTTTTATTATCAAAATAATGGAAATTCCAAAAGATGTGCAAGTTATAGTATATTATCATACAAACATTATGACTTCTGACAGCAAAAGAAGAATTTTTTTATGAATTTATTACTTTCGCCAAAGTAAGACGGTTTATGATTTTAAAGGGACAGTCCCACTTTTAAAGAAGTGGGTTGTAGGAAGAAGAGCATGAAACATTATAAAATTCATGTAAATTCCAATTAGATTTGAGCCCCCAAATAATTGCATTAAATGTCCCGAATACGTGGATTTGATTAGAAATGCAAAGCCCAATTAAATAGGCGCCTTTTTACTGACAGTATGTAGCGTCCTCTACCGGATAAAAGGCACCAGCTCTCATGAAACACGTACACACGCATGTCTTAGAGGGCGCCACCAACTGTCCGTGTCTGCTGAAATCCATGGAAAAATGGCGCCTAACGTTTATTTTGCAAACATAGTATATATAGTTTCTTTAATATGGAAACTTGGCTGCAGTTATTATTGTTACAGCCATTCAGATCTATAGTTAAGTGTGAACAACTAAATACATGTATAACTTGTTGCAAAGTGGGACTTTCCTTTTAAGAACCTAGCTGGTAGATCCCATGCCTAAATGCATTCACTCATGTTTCGTAATTGCAAAAATGCCCATAAAAGGCTGTTGTTGGATAATTATAAAATAATTTCGCACATATTTAATCAATTTTGTCATTAGATATTGCTTTTTTGGTAGAGCAATACCATTAAAACTGAATTATAATAATATTGAACTATTTCTCTTCTAAATCACTAAGAAATCAAGCAAAAAAAATGTATATTATGGAAGGAAACAGAAATTGCAAATGATCTTTTTTTTTTAATCAGTTTGGAAATTTTAAAATGGTTGATTTTATCAAATGCACATTGCATTGGTGTCTGGTCTAAATGGGCCATGCACAATGCATATTATATAACACATGGCTGCTTTTGACTCGATACTGACGATTGATAGAATTTCGATCTATTATAGCAATATAAGCCTATAGTGCACATACTTAATGTACTTTTTTGTATGAAAAAAGCACCTCAAGTTCCTTTATGCATAATATAATAGCAAAGTAGGTCATTTAACTGGAACTAGGTTAATATGCTCGTTATCAAAGCGTATTCAATTACTATGGTAATTGAGAGTATCTTGGTGGAAAAAAACCCTGACTTTTAGCAGAATACAAATACGATATATATAGTGAAGCACAGTTTCCTTTAATCCTGAAGAAAAAGTGAAATTAATGTATTAAGTTAATTTAAATACATGCAAAAAATGTTATAAGCTTTAGAAGTAACTTTACATACTTGTAAACATTTTGAAAACATACAGTTACAAATGCTATAGATTCAAACAGATGAGTGTATGTTTTTAAATTACTTTAACTAGTATTATTAATTAATATGCCAGACATTTTGCCTGACTTTTAACATTTTATTGGACTTTCTATACCCCTTTCTGTTTGACTCTTAAAATACATTTTCTTTGACTGAAATTATTTTTTTATACCTTATAATTCACTTAATTGTAAACTCATTTTGACTTAGTAGTTTTAAAAATAATAAAAGATATAGCCTATAACGTTATAGAAAATAATTATTAAAATAAAATCATTACAAAGTTAAAACGAGAAATGAAATTAAAATGTTAACCATGCAGACCTTGTAACTGCATGGGTAAACATAACTTTAAGGAGTATGAGTTATTGGAAGATACTATTGCCTGAACAGCGCCATATTGTTTTAGTACTAGTGGTCCATGAATGTGTTTCAGAAAATTCATGATTTATGATTCAGAATACGTTTGATTAAAATATTAATTTTAATGATCATTCCTTGTACGGTTGCCAATGTATTATTATAAATTATTAGTAGTTATTAATGAACAAGGGCTATAATGCCATGGGTTGGACTTTGGATTTTTGATTGTAAGGAATATCGCAATGCATGCTAACTTGAAAAACATAGCACGTGTTGTACTAGTGTTCATGTGAATTAAGGGTTGTAAGCTTAATAAGGACTTATGTTTTTCTTAAACAAATACCCATTTTTTGAAATGATAATGCATGCACTTCAATGTATTACTGAGTAGTGTAACTACGCTCATACACATACCCAAGTAATTCTTGAGTCAGAGCTACTCAAAACCTGACAACTCAAAAATTAAAAACAGTTACTGATTTTGCTTGGATCCTTTTCTTGATGCCTGACATTATTAGGGCAGTGTTAAACCATTCTGCTATTGTCATTAGTTTGTATAGAAAACATCGTATAAAATTTAACGTTAAAAAAGTGAAAGTATAAAGACCATTCCAAAAATATGAAGATGTTATAGATTTGAGTAATAAAATTTTAATAATTTGGTGCAACAAAAGTTTAATACATTGCCAATTACGTCATAGCCTTACATTTGACCTCTTAATATCTCAAATAATGATGGTTAAGATAAAAGAGTATCCATCAAATAGCACAGAATGTATACCGGTATACTTCAAATGTGCAAACTCAAATGAAGTCGATTCATTAACAAATTGTCCATGATCTTGCCATTCAAGTCATTATCACAGAATGGCAAATGCATATCACGAAAGTGACAAGTATACATATACAATAATTTAAAAATTAATGTATATATAAATATATATATATATAAGAGAAGAAAATATAATGTCATGACAATTAGCCACAATCTTGCAAATAATTGTCATTACGTTTGTGTATATGCTTCTGTAACAGAAAATAATGTATTCTCATATATAATTTATAAATGATAGTATATTATAAAGATTATATTTAAAGTATTTCTTATATATACTCTTTATTCTTATTTATTATATATTTTTTTTAAATTTAGGATACCATCTGAACTATACTCAAGAACAAGGTCTGCGTGGTGAACAACACAAAATTTACAACGAAAAAAAAAGAGCAATAAGAAAAGTAAGGAAAATATAAAAAGATGAGGGCAACTTCTTATATACGGTATTTATCCACACACAAACACACATATATATATATTCGTCTATATATTGTTCAACATTACGTTTGCTTGCTCGACTTTCTACATTTATATATATAAAAAAGGAAAATAAGAAGCACAAGATAAGAGACAAAAAGGGCAGAAAAATGGTCCATATTTTATAAACCTTCAAACCAAATAAGCTATGTCAACAGCAATTTTTCTTTCATTATTCTTCATACGAACATCAAATTTGGAGTCGAGGGATCACTTTGTTAGAATTTCATCAGTAAATAAGATAGACTATATACGTCTATAAAATTTTATAATAATTATGAGTGAGAAATGAAAGAATATTATTATTATTATTATACATTAATTGGAAGCGTATTAATTGAAAATTTGCGAAATTTTGCAAAGAGATACCTAAAATATAATGTCAGTATAGTGATACATTTAAAAATATATAAGTAATTAAAAATTTGGTGTGAGTTTCATTTATTTATTTTTATAAACAAATTAATATTTTTCTTTTGAAGTAAGCCTATTATTTTTCATTTTGGATAACATGTCCCCATGAACCACCGTACAAATGTTAATTTTACTGCATTCACTTTTCTTGTATACGAAATTTTTAAAACTTTTTAATGCAGATATTTATATATAACATTTAAAAATAAGTCTCAATTCATGACGTGTAATTTTTAAAATGGCAGGCCTTACAACAAAAGTTTGAAATAAAATAACCGTAAATTTCCAAAAACTTTCAGTGCCATCTGTTAGTGCTAATGCGTGGATTACAAAACTTAACCACTTAAACTAACTTTCAAACATTTAAATATTAAACCAAAAAAAGTGTAATTTAATAAACGTGGATGCATGTATACAATTCGTAACTTCTATTTTTGTTTTCTTAAATGCCCAGAAATTTCCATTACGTTTTTAATGTACTTTTTACGAGTATAAACCATGGTTGATGAAAGCATTTTGTTTATAATGGCAATTTAACTGTTTATGTACCTTCAATATCTTTCTACACGTTATAAGGCCATAAGAAGCAGCTGTTTCCAGAATATTTGCAGCTGACACGTTATGGCCTCAATGAGAAAACTTGGCAAAAAGACATGCATTTTATAGAGAAATGGCAATGGTCATAAGAGTGTGTGTGTGTGTGTGCATCTTCCACTATTGCTTATATATATCGTTTCCTTTTATCTCTGACCCAAAATGATATGGATATATGAAAGAATACTGTCTATTAATAACTGCAGTCATACTGATGGAAAAATGTGATAGCGAAGCAAATATGGGTCACCAACGCAAAACTTGGAAAACGTTTAAAACTAAAAGAGTTAGTTTTCACAGTAGTGAAGAAAAAAATATCTATATATATATAGGAGTATCAGTTGAAGGAGCGTTCAAATATTATGTCAAACTTCCTTTTGCCCCTCCCTCCAAGTAACACACAACAACAGTCCGCATGCAAACTTAATGTAGGCTATATATAGTGTAAAATATACCGGGTTATTCACCGGTATATATATATTTTAAAATTAATTTATACTTATGTTTCGAAACATAGTAGAAATTAAAAGTGTAATGATCTTAAAAATATACTTCCACGAAATATACCTTAGGCCTACATTAGTGAATGTAAATTCATTTTAATACATTTTGAAAAATACTTTTTAAAATTAAAGGGAAACTATCACCTTGAATGATGTTAATATTTGGTTTCATGAATAAGGGCATAAGAAATTATAACGAAAAGTGAAAGAGAATTGCATATGAGTAAAATAATAAATAAAATAAAAGGACCTAAATGTGGCTAAAGCAAAGCTTAGATGGACGCCCTTTTAGTGAGACAGTGGGCGCCATCTATTGGATTCAAGCATCAGCTCCATAGACATAAATGTGCCAGAAGGCGCTCCCTGTCTCATTCTGCATGAAAAATGGCGCCTAATGTGTATTTTGCAAACATCGTGATTTCTTCAATATGGAAACTCTGCTGCAATTATTATTGCTACAGGCGTTCATATCTAGTAAGTGCCTACCATTTAATAATGACTTATTACAACGTGATAGTTTCCCTTTAATTTATGAATATATTTCATAACTTATAAATAGGGCCTATACAAGAATTCAAATATGTTATCACTTTAAAAACAAATGTTTACATAACTATATAATAGGGTTTACTTTAAGTTATATCGCCTTAATTAAGTTCTTGAAATATAATTAATTAAGCTGTGAGAACAATAGCAGCAATTTGATATTGAAAAACATGTATTTTGACATTATTTTAATACGGATTTTATAAACTCAATTTATTTTAAAAGTGTTTCGAATTCAGTGCAAAGGGAAATGTCAACCCCACTACTACATCAACATAGCATCACATTTTTGGTAAACTATTAAACTCAAATGTTACAGTAATAAGGCTCTCTATATTCTTCCTCGGCAAATGTATGATGTAATATGTGAACACTCCTTGGATAGAATTGTAATGCTGATGCTAACTGACCACCTTAACCGCGTACATGTATTACGCTCATATGGAGAAAACCCCATTCATTTTATTTTGGTTAAACACTAGTACCATCTGTGACCCTAGGTAAATATAATAATGCGTTTTAATATATTTATTCTGGCCATGCAACACGTTTATAGTTATTGTCAAAGACAAGTTGCATTATATGCTACATTTATTGCCATACTGTGTTAATGACCTGCTTGACC
The DNA here is from genome assembly GCA_034700285.1 of Proteroiulus fuscus. Lineage (NCBI taxonomy): Eukaryota > Metazoa > Arthropoda > Diplopoda > Julida > Blaniulidae > Proteroiulus > Proteroiulus fuscus. The sequence continues at coordinate 2,325 of JAQIXP010004986.1, read as the reverse complement.
AAATCAACAGCCACGCATTGGTCATTACATGGGAGTCCACTTGCTCTATATTATTTATATAATGCCTATACACACTTGAATTGCTGACAACCCAGCATAATAATCAAGGTCAAAACTATATTAATTATCATCCACACTTAAAATAATTTAAAGAGAAACACTGACTTTCGATTCAACTTCACTAAATTGCAAAAACTTCGCAGATAATAACTAATAATTTTATAGATAATGGGCTGGTTGACGTTTATAAATGTTTGTTATGTTAACCAATAGATCTAAAGTGCAAAGCTTCCAAAATCAAATATCAGACGACCCGCTTTTGTAAAATATATAAATTATTCCAAATTAGCAGAAAATATTTTCTGTGACTGGACATGGTCAGTATAAATCATCGTAAAATTTCTAGTGATATATGCTGATCATTAGTGATAGGAATTGCTTTATACTGATGCCACTGAATAACATTTTGTGCTTATACATGTACTGATACCTTGCAGTATTTTTATCTCTAAAATAGTATTTGAAATATCTTTTATTTAGTAAATATGTCGGTTAAGTTCTTTACCTAGTATATACGGCCTGTAGAGTTTAGTAGCCACCCTGGTGAACAGTGCAGTATCATTATAATCACTAATGACTTTGAATATATTTTGTTAAATACAATTGCCAGTGTAGATCACTAAAGTAACGATATTTCGTTTGTAGTGATCTATACACTGATTTCTGCACATTTTTATCTTTGTGTAAATAAATCTCAAAAACAGTTAGCAGCTGCCCCTTAAACGAGCAGACACTGCAAGCATATATGTAATGCTGGTTTGATGGTGGATTTCGTGTATCCCATTTTCCCCTCCCCCTAAAAAAATACTCAAGCACCCAACTTCCAGACTTAAATTAACCAAAAACGGGGACTAGAGATCCAAAAGGGGAGGGGCCAGGCCCCCTTTCTCTGAACTACAAGTATTAGACTGAGCTATGTCATGTTTATGAATAAAATGATTGAATTATACCATCGATGGAAAGTTTACAGATACGCCGTTGAAAAGAGTTAATCAACACGTCAAAAATTAATACAATAAATGTACTTTGAAAATGCATTACTAAATGCATTTGCTAATTCAAATGCATTTTACAATGTATTTAACTATATATGCTTTCAAAACGATTTTACGTGTATACTCTTCATAAATGCATAACTTCTGGCACTTAAGAAAAATCAATACAAACCCCACTGGATTGGTTTGGTTTATGTTAAGGATAATGCAACTAAGGTGGCCTTGAACACTAGCACACATTAATGGCATAGTGCACAGCCTGCAGGCCATGTGGAAAAGAAAGGAATAAGGTTGACCTTGAGAAACGAACCCATAACCTCCCAAATGAAACTCATCCTGGTTTTATGCCATTTGATCATTTCAAAATTAATATTAATGCGTATATTTCAATGCAAGTGTAAGAACAGTCAACCACAAAACCAATTCACATTTAATGCTCTAAAGAGAAAGCTTTGCAATATTTAAGTTACAATGCACTTTTGGTGCCACATCTAAAGCATAATTCCATCTAACTTATATTCTTAAGTCAGAATGATTGGCTCAATTGTGGTTAGGGGATTGTACACAAAAGATCTATAAATAGTTCTGTTAAGAATGGCTTTAAAAAGCTTTCAACTGTATACACAGTTTAAGCTGGCAATAGACGACCACTATCAAAGAGTTAATTGTGCACACATTAAAAACAGAAACAATAATTCAAGTGAAACTCTACTAGTCATTAAATATACATCAGAAGAGTGGTGGATCAATGTATAACACAGATTATAATTCATTTTTTAATTGTAGCCCATCACTTAATATTCCTTCCAATAATAGCCTGGTAATGCCTCTCTCCAATTGTAGCTTCCCTTAGAGCCCCCATGGGATGGCTGCAGTTTTTATTATTTCGCTAAATTTTCTTCACCGTTTTTCTTTTTCATTTTATATCTTAGATTTTTTTGCAGTTTTTAATATTAGAAATTCTGCATATCGTTGTGGAACGTTTTATACAGGAATCTTTAAATCAATATTATTCAAATAAGTAGCCAGAAATCAGCGTAAATACGCAGCATGGCAAGATTTAATTTGAATTTCTCAAAATTTCCTATTTTACTTTTGAAAGGGGATCAAAGCACCTATAATTACACTAGGGGAGAAAACACCAATCTTTCCTTGTATGTTATCTAACTAAAGTACCAGGGCCGTAGCTGCCAGGGGGGCAGGGGGGCGGCTGCCCTCCCAGACTCGATCAGAGGGGGCAGCAAAATGCCAGTCTCCCTCCCGCCCACTC
>JAQIXP010004985.1:0-10892 GCA_034700285.1 Proteroiulus fuscus | reverse complement strand
TCGCTGACGCTCGGGACTTTCGTCACTCAACCTTGGGATTTTATTTCGTGTAAAAAATTTTCCCCGTGTTTCATCTATTACTTATAACTCGCCGGCACATTGAATGTCAGCAGCACTACGTGTAATGCATAACAACGCCAAGGGAATAGACCGACTATTTAAATATGTGCTACCATGAGAGGGATAAAGGTAATATTTTAAAGGGAAAGTCCCACCTTATAACAAGTAGTGCTTAAATTGTACATACTTACTAGATATGAATGGCGGTTACAATAATATTATTGCATCAGAGTTACTTCATCAATACATGTATTGATGAAAGTGCCACGTTTGCCAAATACATGTTATAGGCGCCATTTTTCCATAGATTTCAGCAGAAACTGAGAGTTGGTGTCGCCCTCTACGAACATGAGAGCCGCTCCCTTTCTCCAGTAGAGGACGCTGTATACTGTCAGTAAAATGGGGCCTATTTTGGCTTTGTATTTTCATCCAATTTCATGTATTCAGGAAATTTTATTGAATGATTGGTGGGCTCAAATGAAATTAAAATTTCCATGCTCTTTCTTCCACGACCACCTTCTTTCTAAGTGGGACTTTCCCTTTAACATCAAGTATCTCTATGATCATTAATTTTAAAGCGCAATAAATTCCAAAATTAGTCTCACTTTTCAGCATGGGCAGTAGGAATAACAGTCGTTGAAAAATTGCTCAAAAATATTTTCTCCTTCCCTATTCAATTTAAATAAAAACAATATATCAAAATTAGCTCTTGTCTTTCGCGGTCCAGATGCCAAGGGACATTTTGGGACAATTTTTCAACTTTACATGGCTTTCCTTCAGTTTTCTAAAACTTTTTTTAAGCGGGTATTTAAATGAATTTAATGCAGCAGCACACCAGGCGTGGACTTAAGCGTGATTAATCATTTCATTTTTAACATCACTCCTTCAACTCTCTCCGGATCCAACTTTTAAAAGCTCACCCAAAAAAGTGCCACCAAATAGTTGCTATTTCGGGCAGGTTTCGATCGCTGACGAGTGCTACATCATGTTGCGCAACGTGGCGACACTTATGGCAGTTTGCATGCAGAGTGACCCTTCAGGAATTATTCCTTGTCCTTTTGCCACTGCTGCATAATGTAACATCTCAGAGTCTCATGATAGGTGTTATAAAAGCAGCTCGGTGCTACGGGTATTATTATACGAGGGGAATGTTTTTAACAAAGATGAAGTGAGAACGGCGCTACCAATGGCAGCCAGTTATTTAAAAGCAAACGACATCTTAATGCACTTTACTTAAACGGAGATAAATGGTTTTGAGTAGATTCTATGTGATGGTATCCAATATATGTTAGCTACTGCGGCCGCCCATAACGCTCGTGTTGGCGTTGAGCACCAGTTAGGCTTAAAAGTTGACTGCTTTTCAATTTGCTACTGTTCGTTCTCAGTTTTTATTGCATATTTAATTTTGCCATAAGATCTAATGTGGAAAACTTATGTTACGTAGTATGTAGACGCCCCCTATATCGAATACTTGTAAATGCCATGTTTACAATTCGTTGACTATACAGCGTGGTCCACATATTACGTCACCTGAGGTTTTTTTTCAATTTTTGACTCTTATCCTCTTCACCTATGTAACATGTTTTATAAAATTCGCTACCCCAGCACCATAACAATTATGTAACGCTGTTCATACCCCCAACCGCCCCCTCCAAGAAAAATAAAATCGGAAAAAACAACTGTTTTGGTTTTAAAAGAAACCATGCTAGGGTTTGTGTATCTGTATTCATATGAATCCGGTTTATAGTCCGGTTCAAAGTAGGCCAAGTAAATTAAAATAGTTGACTTTATAGTCCAAACATGAATCACAAAAAATTGATAGGCCTACATGTACAGTTGTACATCATGATATCTATGACATTTTTAAAAACTTCTCCTTCTTGTAAGACATAACAAAATAAGATATTACGTAGTATGTTTACTTTTCTTAAGAAATCTCACGCTACAAATTCACCTACATTTCATAGATTCTCACCTTTCAATAATTAATTAAAAATGATAAAAATTCACTCTCAAGAAACAATTACAGATTCACCGTTAGGCATACATCTAAGATTCAGTTTTCTACCCCTCAGTATCCCTATTATAAGGCACTCAGGGCCATACTGATCAATATATATATACAATTATTGAATAGTGGCCACTAAGTCTCTTTACCTACACAACAATTATGCATACTGTGCAATAGTACATCGTAAGGGTAACATTGCTTAAAATTGTTAGTGTCCACCCTGTAGATTAACGTAAATTTAAGGCTGATATACTCGTACATGTACATTCAATGTTAACTACAAATTTAAATCTGGACTTGAGTTTAGTGTTCACCTTCTACGGATTTAAGATGTCATAAATGCAAATTAAATACATATATGGTATGTGTATATTTATATTCATGTATTAATTTATTATCATAATCGAATGCTAAAATTTTTGACAATTTAACCTCAATTTATGCTTTGAATTTTGCAAAATTCTTACAATTTTTGAAAATTCATGTGCCTTAATGCTCAACGGGCTATTTTCTTCAAAACATTTTTAATTTCTTTAATTACAAATTTTCTAAATTCTTTAAGATTTTCATTGTCTACATACATACTTCTACATACATAATCTAAAGAATTCCTTGAATTCTATGGAATATTCTATAGTTTTCGAGTTCTATTAAATTTGACTTAGTGTGCACGAAGTCCATAAGATAAGGTACATTTGTTTCTAATACTTTCCCTTATGCATATACAAAGTACAAATATTAGCATACATCAAATGGAAGTAATCAAAATGTATCTACAAAGCGATAAATCATGTTTCACCTCGATGTTATTTTTCAATTACATCCACATTTATCCATTAGAAGACCTCAGTTTACTTAGGCCTAATATAAAACTAGCAAACTGTTCTTGGGATCAATGCAGGTAAAACATGCATAAACAGCATTTATAAATTTGGCATGCTAAGGTGGGTCCAGGTGAAAAGTAAGAGTGCACCACACAAATTAGTTCTTTGTCAATTTGAATTAAAATCCTATGCTGTGACCTTACCTTAGAGCTCCCACGGCAGCATGTCTGACAACAACACTTGGGTCAGTGACTAACGGTGCAGTGGATTTAACAACTGCATTATCCAAAATCACAGGCAATGCCTCAGTCTGTTCGGCAAGAGTAGCCAGAGTGCAACAGGCACATTCTTTATCTTCAACACTGACACTTTGCAACTAGAACAAAAATTACTAAGCAATTATTAGACGGAAAACAGTACTTAATTACACAATTGTGAATTTAACGATGCATTTTACTCACGAACATTGCATTCCAAAATGGAGCTCGATGCACGTGCATAGTCTAGCAAACCATATGTAATTGGCACGTGCAATATGCCCAAATTTGGAATAAAACTTCCGTGAGGATTAAGATCAGTCCCCCTTTGAGCCAAAATGACCTTAATATTTTAACAAAAAGAACACTGGCACATACTTTGCATACCTCATTTTGCTTTCTGAGAGTGCTTTGGGCGTTTAATTTTGCCACAAAAATAATGCAAAAGCGTCTGCTTTAGGAGTTGACTATCACACACGGTGCTCAAAGTGAGTAATAATTACGTAAGCCTATATTTTTTCTCCTCAGATATCTCCTACATTTTGTGGAGAATTTCTAATATGTGTAACGTTATTAATATATAAAAACTGCTCACCTTATCAATAATTGATTTAATAGTAGGTCTGATGGATCCATTTCGATAAGCGGATGGCAATGTTAGATCTTCGTTATCAGAGCACATTTCTTCCTCTTCTTTTAATATATCGCGAACACTTGGAAGGCCGGTTGGACAATCTGCCTTGCCCCTACGACCTTTATTTTTCGTCTTCCCCATTATAAAGGTTTTAAATTAGAGAAACATATTAAAAAACTTATTTTTTAAAAGCAGCGTGTTGACAAGCCACGTTTTGTACCGATAGTTGCCATCTTGAAAGGGCGATCCTTACCCTAAAGCGCTGTAGCATGTTTAGAAAAATCATGGAAAAATAAAAACTGAAAGCACATTACAGTATGCCACAAAAGCCTCAAAAATCAATTTCATGAATGTCCCTAATGGGTGCTATTGGAAACCCAGAAAATTATTTTGTGAAATTATTATAATCAAATTATTCTTAGTGTAAATAAATTAAATATATTTTTTTAACCAAATTAAACACTCAGAAGGGCCTAACTAAATATAAGTTTGGAAGACACAACACTTTTTCAAGAAATATTTTATGTAGAAAAACATACAAAAAATGCATAACAACTTTATTTAGGAAAAAATTCGATAGCCAGGTTTACTGAATGATGACATTTAAGAGACACATTCAACAATCTATTTACATATTGAATAAATATTAAAAGAGAAATTATGAAATAATGGGAAATTTGATTTTATAATGATCAAGTATTCACTTTTAATAACATTAAAACTTCGGCTTTATCTCCATCTACGACTTATTCTGATGTTTTACACCTTTACTTTTCCAAATAAAACAGCATGTAAATTGCTTCAACTTTCTGATATTTAAAATGAAGTAAAATCCTACATTTATTATGAGACACAAAATGCAGAAAATTTAATTGGACAATTGCAGTATTTACTGCCTTAAAAAAATCCTTGGAAAATTTGCATTTTTTACTTGAAAAAAACCTGCAAATTTACAGTGACAAAAAATCATAATAATAAATAAAAAAACCTGGAAAAATACAAAAAACCCGCAGTTTTCCCACAAATTTCCTGCAGTTTGTCTTTCATAATATATAGCGGATTTGTTCATACAATCAGCATCAGAAAAAACAGTTAAAATTCTGCAATTTACCTTGGAAACTTTTTGTATAAGCCATTAATCGCAAGCCATAACCTCATTTTGTGGATTATTCATTTTTTCTGAGATTATGGGAGTTTCCGCCCTGCTCCCTTCACTTTCCATAACACTGCTACACTCGCTATTTTCAAAGTCATTGGTGTCCCCGCTCTCCGACGACAGACTCGGACTTGTCTCCGAAGCCATTTCAACGTCCTCCGGCATGGCCTCGTCGGTGACATGATGAGTCCTCTTCAAGTGGCGTTTCAAGCTTCTGGCATGTTCAAAAGGCTCCGAACACATTTTGCACACAAAAGGGTACTCCTTATTATGCACCTCGACCATGTGTTTGCGCAAAGCTTTCACCGATGCCATAGTTTCCAAGCAGACCTCGCAAGTCTTGGGTGTGCCGATGTGAATCCGCATGTGCTCCTTGACATGGCACTTTCTGGAAAAAGTCTTGCCGCAATGTGGGCACATGAAAGGTTTCACACCGCTGTGAGACTTCAGGTGCGCTTTTCTGTTTTCCTTGCGAGCGAAACGCTTCTTGCATATGGGGCACTCGTACGGCTTCTCGCCACTGTGAGACCTCATGTGAATGCTGAGATTTCTGGCCAGCGCAAATTCCTTGCTGCATTCAGGGCAGGTGTATTTCGTGCCCTGGGTGTGGATCCGCATGTGTCCCTGCAGGTTGCTGAGGCACGGAAATTCCTTGGAGCACTCCGTGCAACGGTACGGCTTCTTCGAGCGCTGCAGGTCCGCGTCGCTGTGCGCCTTGAAATAATGCTGCTGCATTTCCACCGAGTTCTTGAACAGATCGGGGCACAGGGAGCACTTGAAGGAACTGTTCTTCACCTGATGGATCTTTCGGTGGTTGGTCAAGTTCACCAGATTGGCGAAAGTCCTCAAGCATTCCGGGCATTGCAGTTCGTCCACGCCGGTGTCCATCCCGTTGCCGCTCTGAAGAGCCACCATTTCGCTCTCCCCATCCCCCAAGTGCAGAGCATCCGAGCCATGCATGAACAAGTGGTTTTCGAACTCGGCCCTGAAGAAAAAGCGCTGGTGGCAATGGCTGCAGTCGTACGGTCTGGAATTCAGTCCATGCTCCAGCATGTGCTTCTGGAGAAGGCTGGCAGTGGTGAAAACAGCGCTGCACATGTAGCAAGAATAGCTGCTACAGCCCTCGAAGGTGTGTTCGATGAGGTGGCACTGCAATTTGGCCGGCGAATCGAAAACCTTGTGGCACAACTGACATTCGTGGCTGGTGCCTTCGTGCAGCATGTGCGAGGCTACATGCAGCTGAATCTCACTTTCAGTATCGAAAGACATCTGGCACTTTATGCACTGATACGTCTTTTTGTGCACGACCCGATGTTTCTCCAACTCCAGAACCGACTCGAACTTAACCTTGCAGTCGGAGCAGCGTATCTCCTCGGTGTTGCGATGAAAGCACTCTTTGCAGACGTACGACTGCACTCCGTTGCTGGTGCCGTTATGGATCAGGTTCATCATTTCGAATTGCTTGAGGCACAAGCAACAGGGAAACAGCGGTTCTGCATTTTTCAAATGGAATTTCACGTGCATTTGTACTTCGATTTCGCTCATTAATGTCTGCCGGCACACAACGCAGGGCAACGGTAAACCCTGATTGTTATGCTGCTGCAAATGGCTGTAATACTGGTCTTCGCTTTTCAGGTTGACTTTACACGTGACGCACATGCTTCCAGAAACCACCTTGCAGTGGGTCAGTTTGTGTTCGGCCAGCGTGGTAGCCGTGGGACAGACTTCGTCGCAGATATTGCACTTGTGCTTTCCGCAATTCACCGTGTGCACTTTCATGTGGTTTTCCAACTCGGTGCGCGACTTGCAAGCCTCGTTGCAGTACGCGCAATACAAGCTGAGGATCTGCTGGGTCGATTTTTGTGATCCGGTCATTTTGATGTTGTGCGCCTGCCGTCGGTGGGTATTTAAGGAGACTTCGGAGAGAAACTCGGAATCACATATGTCACACTTCAGCTCCTTCTTGGGGGTTACGCTATTTGACGGTATCACCGAGGATGCAGGATTGGCTTTACTTTTCAATTTACTGGCAGCGGAACTTGCCGAACCAGCACCGTCCGCTGGCGCAACTGCACTGCTGTCAGGTCCAGATGGTCCGACCTCAGCTGCGTGCTTACTCTGCATGTGTCGGTCCAGCAGAAATTCCACGTGAAAGGCTTCGTCACACAGCGTACAAGCAAACTGCTTTTTGTGAGTGGTCAGGTGGCACTGAAGTTCCAGCTCGGAATTGTAGCTGAAGTTGCAGAAGAGGCAACGAAAAGGTTGGGCCTTGCGAAGGTGGGCCACCTTAACATGCAGCTGGAACTCCATTTCCGAACGAAATACGGAACTGCAAGAGGTGCACTTGAACAGTTTGCACTCGTTGCTGTGCTTGACCGCAAAGTGGACTTGGATGCTCACTTTGGAGTCGAAAACTTCCTTACAGAGTGAACAGCGATAGAGATGGTGAGCATGGATGTCCATCAGATGCTTCTGCAGCTCATCTGGCTTCGAAAACAGTTTCAGACAACTCTGGCAGCCATATTCCGTAGTGGTTGACAAGTAATGTCCCACCATATGACCATCCAATTGCTCCTCCGAACTGAACTCCCCTTGGCACTCGCTGCAGATATACTTTTGTACCACTTCGTCCAAGTGCGTCTTCAGGTGGGTACGAAATGCTTCGAAATCTGGAAATGCCGCATTGCACTGGTTGCACAACAACGTTCCGGGATGCGCAAACTGGTGGCAATCGCCATTCACTTTGTTGCCATTGGAGCTGCTAACTGTACTGGACATGTCCAACGGGCTGGTTTCAGCTTTGGGAGATTTGCTAGTTTTTGTACTCTTTCCGGAGGATGAAATTGGTTCCTTGGAAGCGGAGCCTGCCGAGCTGGTCCTAGGGGAGCAGGAATTTCTGGCAGCCGCAAACTCGTGGACAAACTGGATGTGTTCGTTGAGAGTGCCCGAGTTCGGAAAGGCCATGGTGCAATGTGGGCAGCACACGAAATCTGGGCAGTTGGACATGACGTCAGTGAAGCTGTGAACGGATAACGTATGCTTCTGTAATCCCTGAATGGACGAAAATTTCATCGTGCAGTATTCGCAGTTGAGGTGGTGCGACACACTAGGCGAGGAATTCCGCAAGGGTGGAACGATGATAGGGTGCTGCGGCCTCGACGGCAGTCCGGGGCTATTCCGAGGACTAGTGGTGGTCGAACCTGTGCCAATGTCACCGTTGACCAGGGAGCTGTGCATGGCCTGGACGTGTAACTGCAAGGATTCCAATGAAGTAAAGCTGTCCTTTGTACAATACATGCAGGTGAGTCGTGTTGTTGGGATACGCTTGGTTGAATCAAAATCACAAGCCATCTCAGTGTGAACCTGAAATTGGACAAATGCAAAGCAATTGATAAAAAACTCTTAAAAACTTGAAATAAAATACCTAAAGTGGATGTATTCTCCAGGTGGCATCTTTATTCCAAAATTGGACTCAATGCACGTGCATATTCCATAAAACCAAATGTAAATGGCACATGCATCGAGTTCCATTTAGGATAAGAAATTTCGTCATGAAGATGCGCTATAAAACCAAACACTAACCTTTAAATGCTGGTACAAAGTTTCAGCGGAGCGGAAATTTTCTGCACAAATCTGACATTTCAATCTGTCGCCATGATGGACTTTCTCGATGTGGGTGGTCAGTGCCTCTTGGCACAATGCTAAGTGTGGACACAGCGGACATTGTGACCGCTTATCCTGATTTGGGGACGATGAATCGGAACTGTGCGTTGCAATGTGATCCTGAAAATTCAAAAATTAATGTTATTTAGTATGCATAAATTAAATAAGCAAGTTTCCGACGGTTCACTGTAACGAAAAAGGCAGAATTTGGGTAGGTAATTAGACTAAGTTACCTGAAGTTTTTGGGAAGTTTGGAAAATGGCCGTGCACTGCATGCATCGAAAATTTGAAGGGCTCATTACCTCCTTCTTGTGATTCTGGGTCAAGAAATACACAAACACGAGACAACAAAATTACGAACGACATCAACTTTATTTAGGATTATTTGCCATGCATTATATGCATATGTGACGTAATTGTTCTATGTGAGAAAAATGCTTGATTGTACCGGGTGCAACATGAGAATTTCCAATAAATTAAAGTCTATTTATAAGTTTATCTAATAAAAATCGGTATTCAAAAGTACTTGGTCAAACTTTTAGAAAATGTTTAGTTACATGGCACACATTCGTCAGGCAAAACACCTAGTTTTCATTCCCCTTTAATTAAGACATTATGAAACTGAAAACTAAATACCAAACATACAACTTGGAGAACATATTTAAAAGTTTAAAAATACAAAAAGAAAATGTAAATTGCAAAGTACAGACTTAAAACTTTCATGCCTGTTTTCATGTTGACAACTAATTTCCAGTAATTAAATGAACAAACAAATCAGTGGCATAATTATTGGGAGGGGTAGGGGGCAAGGGGGCACAATCCCACAATCCCAAAACAGACATTTTTACAGCAAAAGGCAGAAAAATGGCTGCCAAGATTGGCAATTGATGTAATTAAAGCCCCCTCATCCTTGCCACTGAAACAAACTGCTACACTACATCAAAACAACCTTATTTATGGCACAAACAAATAACTAATTTTAAATAAAATCAATTTCAAAATGTATGCAAATCTACCTGCATATGAGATGTCAAAGCAGCTGGAGTATTATACCCTCTGTTGCAAATTGTGCATTGAAACGGTTTAGCATTATCATGCGTTTTCATATGGATTTTCAGGTGATCGCTGTTTAAAAACAAACAAAAAAATGTGTCAAAATTCTATTATACCTATGCTAAAGAATTTACATAATTCTTTGCATAAATTAAATCCAGCTTTTGGTGTTCACATGTATCCAGAAATTTTTAATGGAAAACGTAGGCCTAAGCTAATGTACAATTGTTTTTAGGGGGAAGATAATGTTACAATTTGTTATTGAAAAGCCAATACTAATGTTAACATTGAAACAGAAATTCAAATCTACTCATTTTTATGAGGTTGTATTTATTTTCAAATTATCTGCCTGAATTTATATTTCTAGCCACCCTTTAGTTGCTTTTAAAAAAAGATACCATAAACTATTTCCAAATGCTATTTATTCACAAAAGTCATTAAATTCTAAGGAGTGTCAGAGTACTTTACCACCTTCTAGAAAAAGCTGAATCACAGTGGGGACATCGGTATTTCTTATCGCCAGTGTGAAGCTTAACATGGCGATCCCTACTTCGCTTGTGTTTGAATAGCCTATGACAAAAATCACACTTGAAAGGCATCTGATCTCCATGACTCTGTGAAACAAAATACAAATCATGAAATTAGCAAAATAAACCGTGCGCTTCAATTACAGGTAGTACAATCACAGGAAATTTGACACAGTTCAAAAGTCAAGCGCTGACATTTCCGAGCACGTATAATTGTTAAGTTCTCAGCTCAAAATACATTCAGTCGTCAAAAAAGAGCAACTTACAGTGTAAAAAAGAAGCAGTTGTGATGCCATTTTATTATTATTTTTGTTGAAAATTTGCTCTATATGCATATTTTTTAAGTCTTTTGAGTTGGAATGGGGTAGGAAGGGGGGGGGGGGGAAATTAAGGTAGACTAGAATAATAGATTTTGACAACACCAGACCTGGAGTACGAGGGTTATCACCCTCCAGAAAACTCAGACGTATTTTATGAACGCTCCCTTGCTTTGTTAAGATTTACAAGGAGAGGGGCATTCAATAATGTTTTATAACTCAGTGTGTGACATTATAATGTTATGAATAAAGTGAGATATTTTAATGTTAAAATGTAATAATTTCATTTTTCACTAAATACACTACCCAATGGAAAAAATACTTCAATGAAACTGCAGTTTTTTTTCGAAAAGCTGCAGTCTTAAACTGCAGTTTTTCTGGGTACTTATG
>JAQIXP010004984.1:0-10892 GCA_034700285.1 Proteroiulus fuscus | reverse complement strand
TGGAGCTATTTTCAGCTAATTCTCAGTTTAACCTGCGACTTACAGCTAACCCTCAACTGAAACTCCCCACTGTTAGACATTTTTCAGCAAACTTGAGAAATTAAGTATATGAATGTGGTTCCTACCTTGCAATACTCCTCGTCAATGACCGCCGAATTGTCTTCTTCATTCTCCTCGTCATCGTGGATATCAAAGACGTTGACCACTGCTCGGAACTGCTGTGTCCACTCCTTGTAAAGTTCGCCCATGCCAGACACTTTCCCAACAAAGTCACTCAGCTCCCTTCGTACCAAGGTAGATTTATCCACTTCATCCGTCAATGTCTTCCCCCATTCCTGAAGAGCAAGAAAGTTTAACTAGTAGAATATGTCTTATTTCGTCTACATTCGATTTCAAAGGTTTAAAACAGACACTCGCGTGAGTTAAAACAATTTAGGTCTACTTTTAACTGAAAATTTCTAATGGCAATTTGGTATCATTGATATAATATAATGATATAATGATTAATGATAAGCCCACATTCCAATTCTTCTACCTGCTCTAATGTACATCTATTACCTATTCTCGATTAATATTTTCTATATCTATACATTTGTATTAATATTATATTAGCTGCATCTTATAAATAGTTTTTTTTAGGAAAAATCAAAAGCAAAAATGACATGATAAACGTTTTCAAATTTTTCTGGCCTACGCTGACAGTGTGACCAAGAAAGGCATCCCCAAATTCCCTATCGTGTAAACTTCAGTCATATACGCTCGTAAAAAAATAAACTTCTCAAGATAAAAGGCCGATTGAACTTTGACCTGTTCTTACCTCCACTAATTTGAGCACGGCTGACTGGATGACCGTCATCTCCACGGCGCCACCATGGAGTGGAACGGGCGACACTGACGGCGTGCTCCTCTGCGAGGGCGGTGTGTGCCCAGAATCGTTCAGCGGCCTTTGGAGGATATTTCTGTCCAGGGTTGCGCCCCCGACGGCCGCCCCATTGCTTCCGCCCACCATTGCCCGGTGCAAACCCCAGAGCAGAGGTGGCGGCGGAGCCAGTAAGAAGGAACTTTCTAATATCACTTTGGGAACGGAGCGTGAGCGGGGCCGTCCGAACCGGGTTCGCTCGATGGCGGCCCGGGCGGGCACTTCAATGGGCAGAGCGGGGAGGGGCTGGTAGCTACAATCGAATTGGGGCAAGTTCTGCAGCTCCCTCTGGAACGCCATGATGTCCGCCTCGCAAGCGGCAGTGGCCGGCATATGATGCTGATGCTGAGGGGGCGAAAAGTCCGACAGGTTGTTGGCCTTGGCAGAAATGTTTGCGTGCGATTTGGAGCGCTTTTTCACTAGCGACGAGAAGCGGAAGGTCCTTTTGGAGAAAAAGGAGGGTGACGTCACAGGGGTGTCCCCTTTGCTGCTGTTGCCGCTGTCGCTCATCTCCTGGCGCGACGGCGACGCCCGCACCACGTTGATGGAAGAGAATTCCACGCTGGCCGAGTGCGAGTGATGGTCGACGTGGGAATCGGGACGCAGGATTCGGACAGAACTGCGCCTTTGAGCCTTTGTCCTGGAGGTGTTGAGGGGCGGGGGCGGGGGTGAGGAAGGAGCGGGGGAAGCGCCCGGTACGGCGGCCAGGCTTGAGCAATCGACGGTGAGATTCACCTTGCGGCGTTTGCTGAGCGTCTCGCGGCTGTCGGCGTCCGAGGAGTTGGCCCGGCCTCGATAGTCGCTCAGGTTGTTCCTCGAGGAAGGCAAGTGGCCGGTGCGGCCCTTCAAAAGCGCCAGGCTGGCGGTCAGTCGGTGCATGAGTAGCCTCAGAAGCACCACAGGGTGGATGACCAGAGGTAGGCCCATTTGGAAGAGCGAATGCAGCTCGTGGCGATGATCCTCGGCTTCTGCCTCCTTTTTCGTCTGCCCTATTGAAAAAAAAAAAAAAATATCAAGCATTCCTAATGTGAAGAGTCATTCGGTCAGCGATCGTGTCTGTAGAGTACCTGGGCATTCACTTTGCTAATACCTAGCTTTCTCGCAGGGACAAGTTTGATTCTTGAAGCCTTGTAATTCTAATTCAGTTTTTGATATTTTTAAGTTAAAATCTAAAGCTAGAGGACGGAATGTTTATGCAAATTCTCAGCAGGACATCCGTGCTACCACAGATGTTAGACAAGGGAATAATATTCCTGAGAATAGTTCAAAATCATTGTTAGGAATTAAATGCTTCAGCCTGTACTGACTTAAGGGAGTTTCCACTTGAAAGTGGGATTATCCCCTAACCCCGTGCATATGTTGATCATAAGGTACTCATAATGTGAGTGGAACTGAATTCAAGTAAACCAAAACATGCCTAAAATGGATCTCATAATGCTGCTACTATTCAAATAATATTCACCCGCATCCTCTGGCACTGTCTGGCCATCTTCGGTCGTAGCAATTCTGCTGTTCAGGCATTCGGACACATCCTGCACTTTCATCTGTATTGCAAGACAACAAGAAGAATTAAAAAATAACCCCAAAAAAAACTAAATTTAATCAAGAGCTACGCTGCTCAATAGCATTAGGTCGCATTCCCGATCCGAAAACTAGAGAGCCGGGATCTTCTCACAATAGAAAAGTACCGCCAACTTGGCATTTTAATAATTATTGCAAAATGCCCAGCTCCTGACAAACTGCCATCCCGAGCATAGGCGCATTTAAGAGGGGGGGGGCCCTGGGGGCCCGGGCCCCCACCTTGAGATCTGAAATACAGGGTAAAAGTCCACCGGGCCCCCCCCTTGAGATCTGAAATATATGGTAAAATTCCACCGGGCCCCCCCTTAACAGCAGGTCTAAATGCGCCTATGATCCCGAGCTAATGCTATTGCCGCCCTCTACAAAAGTAAAAAAGAACAAAAAAGGTCATCCGTAGACCGTAACCTCTGTAATTTTCAGGAGCTCCAACACGGCCCCTTCGACGGAGGCCGCAATCACTTGCTGGTGTCGCCCGCTTGTGTCCCTGATGATGATGGGTGAAATGGAAGTCTGCATAATGTAAACGTCCTCTAGGGAATCGGAAGCTGGGGTGGTGGGTGGGACTTCTTCACCGCTTCGCTGCTGTTCGCCACTCTGATGTTCACCTTAAAAGCATACGGCCAAATTAATTCCAATGTGATGGCACGAGAGAGGAAAAGCTATAAAATTAGACCATTAAATCGTTGTTTGGACTTCGTAAAAACCAAGCCATTACGCCATAAAGTCCATCCCAGCACACGGCAATGGCATACAGGGTGTTTACGCTGCATCTCTGTATATACGCATTGGCTATGTTTTCTAATGAAACTAACTTGACCGTGCCAGTACGGCAAGGTCCTCATTAAGATGTGTACATTTAAGTTTGAAGATTTTAGGAAAAAAGGGGAAATTTTCGATAGAGTTTTATTTGTATATACATATAAAAAGGAAGAAGGGGGTAATAACTCCCTTTATATAAATAAAAAATGTAATCTTAAAGAATTTAAAAAAATGACTGGTTTACAAACCATAAAAGCACGGGCATTTTAATTTAGAAAATAACTCAAATAAAGTAAGAATTCGAAACTTTTGGTAAGTACCCTGTATCGGGGAGTAATTTACTTTAATTACATCAAAGTCTAGGTTTATGGGGTTTGAAATTCCATAATTTTATTTATTATCCTTTAATGGCCCATTAATGACAAGCTTTAAAAAAAAATAATTCTCGTGGGATTCCAGTTAATCCTTCACCCTTAAATGTGCCTTGGTGCTATTTATTTTCATTATCCTAATGGTCAGAGCACAAGGCTAAACACGCATGGCAACACCCATAAAAACTTCCAGAAATTTCTCTTAAAAAAACATTAAATAAAACTTGTATCTAAGGGAATGCACTTGGAATTCATTAAAATTAATAGCTCTATGAAACCGTTAGCCAGCAGCTGATCAAGTAGATATAGTTTCTTAAGTTTGAGTGCTGTTAAAAGTATAGTAAAATCCATCGTATTATGAAAGAAACTTCGGAAAACAATCGTGAAAAAACAGCAGTTTTAACAAGAATTTAAGAAAAACTTTGGAAAAACTTGAAATGCTCAACAGATTTTCATGACAGATTTTTTGAATGTATTTAACTTTCAATTATTTTTAAAATAACTAACAATCCGAGCGTAACATAGTTATAAAATACATTACTTTAGTTATTATATCTCACGAAAAACAGCAATTATTTTGTATAAAACTGCAATCTAAATATAGGTACAAAACTTTAGAAAACTAAAGCAAAAAAATGTACTTTTTCTGAAGTAAAACTGCAATTTTATCACAATTTCTCTGTAGGAAGTGCTTCGGTATATGACGGATTTACTAATTTGCAATTACGTATTTATTTTAATAATTAATCAGGGCCATCTAAGATATGCATGCCGTTTATTAAAACGGTATGCCCACCACAAATCGATGACTTATAAGGGGCTGTACTTATAGTATGTAACGCAAAAAATCGACTTTTGTACCCCGCACCGCCCTCTGTAACACAACTGTCACAAAAACTCTACCCCCCTCCCCCCCATGTAACACTTTTTTTTTCGGCATATATAAATTTTGATTTTTTTCCCCTTTCAATAATAAAATGAACTACAACATATTTTGTTTTATTTTTTGCTGGACTCGTGGTGGTCACGTGGGGGGTCCTTCATCATTGAATAAATACAAATTACACCACACACACCACCTTTCCTACCAATGAGAGAAGAATAAAAAGTGCCCTCTAACAAATACAGCAGTAAAAGTACCGGTATCTATTATTAAAATAAATACGGTAATGCAAATTGTTTGCCTACATAATACTCTACATGATTATTTGCAAGGGATTTCCGCCCTCAAATGCTCGAACTTACAAAGAACGTCGAAGAGCGACACCCTATTGGCCAACCGATGGTGCATTCCCAGGTACACGAGTATCCTCGCGGCGTGATGTTTCACGTATCGGGCGTATTTGGTGCTATGATTGGTATAGTACCATTCGTCCGACGGCAAGATCAGCTGCGTCAGCGTGTCTCCGATATCGGCCTCGTTCAGCACGGCGTGATAGACGGGATTCAGCGCTAGGGTGGCCACCACTTGCAAAATAAAACACAAAAGTTGCTGAAAATAAAACCGGCAAACATTAAACGGCGCTCTTTTTTTCATCCCGTATATCTCGCAAAACCGCACATTCGAGGGGGGGGGGACTCACCGGGTCGTGGGTGGCGTCCAGGGCCGACATGAGGATCTTCAGGTGGGCCTCGTTCACCAGCTGAGCTTGCACTTCGGGGCTTTGACTGATGTACAGTAATACGCGAGCACTTAGGATCTGAAGGCAGTGGTAACTACAATGGCGCCACCTGCAAAAAACGATAATAACCCCGAGTTTAACCATTTTGTCATCAAATCTGAACCGATTCTGCGAATTACCTGTTGCTTGGGGTGCATTGCTGTTTCGTACCCACGACCCTCTTGTGGAGGGTAATGGCATTATGGAGAATGTTGAGAATGAGCCCTGGGTTGATTTTTGACAAGATACCTGCAGAAAAGGATAAGATATTAGTTTGGGACTTTAATTGGGAGTATTGATCCCAAATGACATCATCTCCTCAATCCCAATGTAAATTAACTCCATCACGACCAGCATTGCGGGTATTTTTGGTTACCAAAATTATAACACATTTCTGTTTTTAAAATGTTATATTCAATTTATAGCAAATCAACTTTTATGCACTTCATGTCACATACCTAGCACATGCAGTACAAGTGAATAGCTGAGATAAAAAACCACATGAGTCCAGATTTCTTGTTTTGAGAAAAATGCTTTTAGAAAAAAAATCAAGATTTATTGCATAAAAATTTGTTATTATTAGAATTCTGAGCTTAATTTTTAAGGTAGAAACTTGCGCTTTGGGATGCACCTTTACATTTTGGGTGCCTCGAAGGAAATTACTTATTTTGAGTCCCCCGTAAACTTATACCCAACTATGGGTACCTAATACCCAAAATTTTGCACATAGTGATTCTGGCATATTTCATCTTCGGTGGTCAAAATGAGAAACTTTTTCCTACTTTACCCCCGACTTTCATTGATTTAGCAGAAAGAACAATTTCATGCAAATATCTCATTTTCAGATAAAATGGACTCATGTGGATTTTGATCCCAGCTCTTCGATTATTATAGCTCACCTAAAACGGAATCCTGTCGATAGGGAAGAACCCTGGGAGGTTCGGCCGCGGGTTCCTCGGGGCTTTTGTCGCATGACGTCTGCCTCCACATTCCGGCCCATTTCTTGCCAAGGGCATGCATGCTGATGCTGTCCTTACGTCCTGAAAGACCTTTGGGTGAGCGACCCCACGGGGACGAGGATGAGGTGGAGATTGAGGAATGGGCGTAGGCAGGGGACGAAAGCTGACCGTTACGAAAACTGAAGGAGTTGTGACGGGCGGCCATGGGTTCCATGGTGACCCTTTGCTGACCAGTTTGATGGACGATACAGATGTCGATGATTTTATTGAGAGTGGTCAGCGCCGTATATTGGAGGGCCTGACCTCCTTGCATCAGGCCCAGGACAAGGTACAACAACATGCATAAGGAAGAGGCTAATTTGCATCGGTTCTCGTGGGTTTCGCAACCGTCCTCGCCCACGTACGTCTTCACAGAAGTCTACGAAAACAAAACAGAAAATGTTTGTTATTTTCTTTTGCAAATGATAAGCGTAATACAGTTATATCCAACTCCCTTTGAATTTAAGGATTAAAATATTACTAGCAAAAGCTAAGCATATCGCATTCAAGTGGCGACTAGAGAGAAAAGTTGAACTATTCACAATTGGCTGCTACTAGCACCATCTAGTAGTAGCTGTGACAACTTTCACCATTGAAAGAATCCTTGTTTGGCTTCACATTTTATCTATGCAATCAGAACTATTAGAAGAGCTGAGATAAAAAACCACACGAGTCCAGATTTCTTGTTTTGAGAAAAATGCATTTAGGGAAAATCCAGATTTCTTGCATTAAAATTAGTTATTTTAAAATTCTCAGCTTATTTTTTAAGATAGAAAGTTGTGCTTTGGTAGGCTATGCATTGTCACATTTTGGTTCCCTCGAAGGAAATCTATTTATTTTAAGTCCACGTACTTTAATCCTATACCCGAATTTGGGTACCTCATACCCGGCCAACATGTTTACATAGTGATTCTGGCATTTTTCATCTTCAGTGGTCAAAATGAGCAGCTTTTTCTTATCTTACCCCAACTTTTCATTCATTTAGTGGATAGAACAACTATGTAAATATCTCATTTACAGCTTAAATGAACTCGTGTAGTTTTTGATCTCGGCTCTTCATTTGTCATTGGCTTACAGTGCCACTAGATTCCTTAGAGGCAAGATTAACAAGCTAGCTGTTAAGATTCAATAGATTCCCAAGATGGCTGACAGAATCAGCCGAAACATAATAGTTGACGTTTATTCTTACCAGACTCGTGTCCTTACTAACATGAATACGCCCTATCTTACGTACATATGTTACTGAACTGATCTTGAACATTGCTTTTCTCATTATTGATAAACCTTATTTACATTAGCATTTCGTTTTTCAAATCCAGGTTAATTTCCCATCATTTTAAAAATAACTTTCCCCAAATTGAGACTTCTCCCCTTTAAGTTATACGTCAAGGGTTAGCCCTCTTCGGACATAATTTTGAGCCGAACGAGAATTTAAAATGTAGGGTTTTGCCCCACTGCACTGTTGCAATATACATTCAATAATATTATTGAATCACTAATGTTTTGACTATTCAACCAAAACATTATTTCGGCTTTTCCAGGAACACTACTAAAAACAAAGTATAAAAAAAAGTGTTTTCAACAATGGAATTTCGCAAACCCTACGCTTGGCTTGAGCAACCTAAAGTAGTGTGGATTGACGTGAAAAAGCACGTTGATTGATAGCAACCGGTAACATCATCACATAGTTACGATAAACAAGGAGCCTCTGGAATACCAGTTGAAATTTTGGACAGGAAAACACACAGGAGATGCGGAATTGTCAACCAAGTGCTTGAGAACTCTACGACATCAAGAGCTCTTTTTCCAAAAAATAAAATCAATATACATATAAGGTCCGGCATGCTGTTGCTGGAAAATAGCTAAATAATAAAAAAGAATTAATGAAGTGTGAAAACTGCTGGTGGTCAATACTGACCTCGAGTAATTGGTTGAGAAGGCGAGCGACAGCACGATGGATGACAGATGTGGCTTGATCGGACAGATCAATTATTTCTGGCGTGTGTAAATGAAGTCCTCGCATTATAAATTCCATGCATTCCGGATTGACGGCCATCTTGGTCAGGATGGCCAACTTTCTTTCGGCTTCCAAAAATTCCGGCTTCTCCATACCTGCAATGCAAATGAAAAGCTTCAAAGTTCACACACTGCAAGCTAGCTTAAAGGGAAAGCCCCACTTTGAAAGAAAAAGGGGTTGTAGGAGAAAGAGCATGAAAAATTAGGAAAGTCATGGAAATTGCAATCTGATTTGAGCCCACCAATCAATAAATAAAATGTCCCGAATACATGCGCCATTTTACTGACAGTATGTAGAGCCCTCTACTGGGTAAAAGGCATCAGCTCTCGTGAAACCCATAGACACGCGTGTCCTAGAGGGCGCCACTAACTACGATTTCTTGAATATGGAAACTCTGCTGCAATTATTATTGTCACAGCCATTCATATCTAGTTTGACTTATATGGACATTATTGACAGCTACATTATAGCAAATAGGCCTACTTCCATTTTAATAGGGGGAAAAAAATTTAATAAATTACTGTTGCATGCACATTTATAATGAATTAAGGACATTGAAAAATCAATAGAGAAATCCATCATAAAAAGGTCTTGAGTATGAACAAATTTGAAAAGCATAACAATATTGATTGATCAATATTATATAGAAAATTATCTTCTTTAAATAAAAACCATAAGATAATGAATAATTAATTAAACACAGTATATTAATGAAGTTATTTCGGGAACTGAAAACAAAATTTCTAGGAACTTGATCACTAGAAAATTGTTTTGAAAATATTTGCAGTACGAGATAATTTATTTGGAAAAGTCAGGGTAAAATTACAAGTTTTACACACCCATGAAAAATTTCAAATCGAAAGTTGGAGGCGCCATTTAGGACATGCATGTTGTACGTGTTTCATGCGAGCTAATGCTTTTTATCCAGTAGAGGGCGCTGCATACTGTCAGTAAAATGGTGCCTACTTGGGCTTTAAATTTGACATTTTTCATCCAATCCATGTATTCAGGGCATTTTATTTAATGATTGGTGTGATCAAATCCAATTGCAATTTGCATGAATTTTATAATTTTTTATGCTCTTTCATCTACAACCATCTTCTTTCAAAGTGGGACATTCCCTTTAAGAAAAAACGAAAGACTTAAAATTGTCAAGCGAAGTTAGATAAAAATTACTATAAGATACATTATAAATTTATGTAAAAAACGTGAATAAACTCTAAAAAAAATATAAGAAAAATTTATAAAACATTTTGGAAAAAAGCTCATGAAATATTAGACAATTTGAAAATTATCAAGGACCAGATTAAAACTTCTGATAAAGTTATAACGATGCTGTTCTACATGACCATGGAAAGTCAGGGAAAAACTATGAAAACCAATTCATGAAAAGTTATTGAAAAAAATTGAAAATATAGTCAAGTGAAGACAAATTTTAAAACCAGATAAAATTTCCTGGGAAATTCAGGTGTATGAAAAGTCGAGTAAAAATACCCGAAGTTTTTCCCAATATCTTTTGGTAAGTCAGGGAAAATCCCATGGAAAATGCACTCCCCAATTTTTCATTATTTCAACATAAAAATCCGTTTGACAGCTCATTCATTCTACGGGGCTTTGCTTTCAGGAATTTTTGTGTCAACACGATTTTAATGTATTTTTGACAGATTTTCCAAAATGCAGCTGATTCCCAATTCTCGGCTCTTTAATGTATTATTTTATCGACTTATGGACACATAAAAAAAATGCGAGTTATTTCTAGATATTTTTCATGGGCTGCTTAAATCACAACCGTTTTTTTTTTCTTCTGCTACATTTTGTCACTGCAATGTGTTGACATTTTGCAGGCCAAACATTGAAGCAAAAGAATTCGCATCGATCCAAACTACATAGGCCTAACTCTATTATTGTGACGCGTGAACATTTGACAACTTGAGAAGAATGCACAAAATACACGGTGAGGTCCTAAAGTCGGGCAACACAACCTCACGCTTCAAAAATGTACGGAAGCCTGGTGGTCTCATCTGCATTAGTACACATCATTAGTGTCACACAGTTCAACACTTCAAAGTTCCTTAGAATACACCTCATGTTTCAAACATTACGCTTCATACTTCACACTTCACGCGCCATAGTGCACACATCCCTGCACACTTCACACTTCGACGTTTCATAATTCATGTTTCGAAATTCACACCTCACGCTTCATAGTTCACTATCATATCACATCATACTTCCCAATTCACGTTTTGCAATACCCATTTTGCAATTCACGTTTTGCAATACCCATTTTGCAATTCCCGTTTTGCAATTCACGTTTAGCAATTCACATTTTGTAATTCACGTTTTACAAGTCACGTTTTGCAATACCCATTTTGCAATTCATGTTTTGCAATTCATTCTTTACATTCACACATCAAGGCTTTACAACTTACACTTCACATTAATCATAGTTCGCACTTCCCAATGAAAAAAAAATACTGCAGTTTTTTTCGGAAAAAAACTGCAGTCTTATACTGCAGAAAAACTAGTTTTTCTGGAAGTTTGTGAAACAAAAACCTACATAATTTTTGCAGTTTTTTTGTAAAA
>JAQIXP010004983.1:0-10893 GCA_034700285.1 Proteroiulus fuscus | reverse complement strand
AAAGAATGCATCAAGTTTTAGTAAATTTAATTGTCCTTCATAAAAAATCAAACCCCGTCAATTTATGTTTAGCCATTTTAGATTAATTTGTACCGGTACTTAACATGGAGATTCCCATAGAAGCATGCATTTTTTAAAAGTGTGGACAGCCCCCATAAGAAATTTAGTAATCACTTTCAAATTCAGTAATCACTTCAGATGATAAAAGTTTAAAAATTTCCTTCCCAAATATGTTCTTTTACAGTCATAAAAGACTTAAAATGTGTCTATTAAAAGAAAACTCATTTCTTGATCTTCATTTCTGCCAGGAGATGACTGAAGGAATGAAATTAAAGACGATTCGATGGAGTTTTATAGAATCTCTCGAATTACCTCGTGTTGTGCATGCCCGGTGTACTGATGTACTATCGAAGGAAAACGTTTATGGACAACTTACCATTCGTATGCATACTAAGCAGGTGGGTTAAAGCCTCAGCATGTAACTTCCACTTTTATTAGTTCATAGATATCGATCTCTCTAATTTTAAAAAAATAACGCGCATAAAAATCTGGCATGCTCGAAGAATATTTACGTTTAATATCGGTTTGATTTAAACATTTTAATCAATCTCAAATGTGCTTTAAAATTTTTTAAGCATTTTGGCAGTTGTGCTTTGTTTATTCAATAAAATTTGAAGCTAGTATCAAACTGTAATCGAAAGTATTTTATTGTGTGAATCATTTTTTTTAGACTTTGGCCATCTATGACCGGTTTGGTCGACTGATGTTTGGTAACGACGTGGTCGCCAAGGATGTGCTTGAATATGTGGTTTTTGAGAAGCACTTGGCAAACCAATACGGTGAATGGAGAATTCACGCAAAAATTGTGCCATCATGGTTACCGCCGCAAGACACTTTCCACAAAACACTAGTTGAAAGACTTTAGCGTAAGTGTCAGTTGTTTATCGAGAGATAAAGTAGGTTGCATACAAATCTGTAATAAATCGTAATAATTTTCCATGTCCTAGTTGCGCGTTTTCTACTTTAAAAAGGCACTGAAAGTCCATTTATCATTCATGTAAGTTGATAATAATTTATTTTTTTTGCTCATTAATTTTATGCCAGAACCAATACAAATGTTTTCAATAGCCAATTAAGTACATTGATTTCCTTCTTCAGAATCCCGGCATACTTATCAGCCGAATAAAACAGTGCAACTTTGGTGCTTACATTCACTGGTGAATTCGGGGCCCAAATACTGAGCGAACTGTGGAGGGGTTGCCATTTCAAAATAAAAGACAATTGACGATCAGCATTAAAGTAAGTAATTGCAAACTAATTGTCACAACGTTCACTTTTATGAGTTTTAAAACTTGCACAATAATTATAATAATAATGATCAAACTGCATTGACTGCTACACACAAAACGTTATTATTTTAAGTGTGACTTCACATTTTGTACTACGAGTAAGTTTTATTTGTACTGGTAGCGACTGTTGTTTAAAGTTCCCAGGTCATACTAAAAAGTCTTTTTCATATTTAAAGACATTAGCTCAAAACTAATTGAAATGAATTATGAACCAACCATCCTGCACAAAGATAATTCAGAATTGAGGCAAACAAAAACTTTGGAGGTAAAGGAAATAGATAATATACTGTATATATACATGAAGAGTAACGTGCTGCTCTTAATAATCAATCATTGTAGGAATAATAGTATTTACGACGCATGAAATATGCCTACAAAAATTGGCATGTCAGTTTTTAGCCCTTTCTATGTTCCACCTTCAATATATTGGCTGGAGAAAGCATTGGTAACAAACTTGGGTCAGTTTACATGTGCCATACTTATAAATAACACGTGTCTAAATGTACAGCTAATTTACAATGGCACAAATTTTTAAAAGTTCATGCTTGTGAGTAAAGTCACGTGACGTGATCGAGCATTTGTAACCTTTGACACATCCATTATTAGGGAGTTTGCATAATAGTTTTTGATATATCAAGCCTTTTATCAAACAAACCGGATTAAATAATCTAAATTGAGTGTATGAAAGCATAAAACACATAAGCTGAAAATTTTCTTATGCTATTGTATAACCACTGTAGTCAGTGTTAAATGCCTGCAAGATTGGCTAAAGAAATGTTCATGGCTCGCACGCGTGCCATCTGTTTCTCTGATGCACAGAAAATGTCGAGAGTCGATACACAACTCCCCAAGCTCCTCGCGAAGTTTACTCTGGTTTCGCGTAAGCCAGCAAATCTCCCACATCGATCGAGTAATCTCCCACTTCCATTTCGCTTGGTAGCGCCATGTTGATCAGGTCCGCCAAATCCGAACCTAGCGCTCCTTGGCTATGAGGCAAGCACATGGGCTAATTAGGATCTACTCATTAAAACGTAAAGCAAAGAGGCGATGGCAGGTGGTAGATATACATTTAGAAATTAGCGAGATACATGGATTGTGGAAGATTGTTTTATTTTAACAAATAGCCATCCATTAATTTTCCATTCATATACTCAGAGAATGTGACTAAATAAATGATTACTTGTTATATGATAAAATAGGTGAGGCTTAAAATCAGCAGCATGTCTTTCTATTTACATAATTGAAGAATCGTAATTAATATGCATGTTGCAAAGTAAATGAAGAGGGAAGCAACGAGTCAAGAATATTGTCATTTATGATATGTCTGGGGCATTACCATTTTGTAAAGGACTGAATTTTGGGATCTAATAGCTATAGTATAAGCGAGGCTAGTCTCTTTCATCTCGTAATGCGCAGGGCAACAAAAATGACAAGTTTCTAAAATTAAAAAAAAGATGCAGGTTTTCTTATTTAGATTCGTTTCATTTCAAAAATTTGATTTTCTTGGTAAATAGTGTGAATGTCTATTTTGTTCAAATGCAAAATACATTCAAATGTTAAAAATAACTATGTAAGATTAATTGCTTTTGCGTATGTGTGGTAATATAAAACAATGTATAAGACACAAGGATTAGGAATGTTCAATTTAAACATGAATTACTTCTACAAGCAGGAATCAAAGTAGAAAAAAGCCTCAAATTATCTAGTTGTGAATAAATGAAATAATGATTTATGCTGTTAACATGGTACATATCGCTAATCCACTGACCCACACGCCAGGGCAAGTTATCATTAGATGCAATTTTTGTATTACACTTCTTGATAATTTGAAACTATACAACCTAACATAGGGTCAGCCAACTGGCGATCTTCGTTCAAAATATAATTATAAAAAACAGCAAAAACTATGTAGCAGCAGTTAAAGAGACAGTATTACAAACGTTAAAAAAATTAAGCACAGCTAAAGTCGTTTTAAAAGTTACAAAAAATGACATCACTTATTAAAAAAAAATCACTTAAATGACACATGAATGGATCATAGAAGTATGCATTGGAATAATCACCAATGTTATTCTTTGGATGCCAAAAGTAAAATATCAAAAAAAAACAAAAATAAAAAACACGACAAGCATGGGAATTTATTCCACAACCATTTCTCCAAATGAATTTGATCATGATTCATAAAACTACCACCTGCCCCCTCTCCTCTTTACAAAACATTAAAATACACAGCCAATTTTAGCTTTTCTCTATTAAACTGCAATTCTTTTGGTTTAAAGGACTTTTAGCCATCACAGGAATCAAATTGCAACATTAATCACAGCCCACAGCCATGCTTAATATAGGCAAGAAATGAATGGCACCTTGATCAGTATATATCTTTCTAAAAATAAATTTAAAAAGAACTAGCCTTGTTTTGACATTTAACTTCTAAATTTTTCAGGCACTTTTAATAGATTGGATCGGATCTCATCAAGGGAGCCCATTGCACTAAAAGTGCACTTGTCCATCCCCTCATTTCATACACTACTACACACATTACGGACACTTACTTCATGAAATAATCGGAATTTGTGCTATTGACCGATGCCGTATCTCGAACACTAGACACGTCCGGAGAAGGCGCGTGGAATGTCATTGGTGTCGCAGGATAGCTTTCCAAACCCCCAAGTTCGGTCCAGCTGATAATAAAAGCAAAATTATCAAGGTGTAAGCAAAGAATAATGTTATGACTTTAGCTAGTGTTTGAAAACTACTAAGGCAGGAAATTCTGCAATGCACTTGTTCCGTCACTAAATTCCCCAATGAGGCAGGATGCCTTTGAAACTTAAATTCATGGATTGCAAAATTACATGAGCAATTGTTAATTTTGTACCCAGCTTGACCTAAATAACTCCTCCCCCGGCAATTAATTGCAGCACATTACATGTCAAATGCAAGTTACTGTACAAAATTTATTGAATTGCGTGTATATATAAAACTGAAAATGCTAATCTAATTCCTAATTCAATTAGAAAGAATTTTTGGGACTTGAAAACATGATTTTTTTCTGACTTTAGGCATACAAGTACTTGAGAATTACAGAATTGTTGCATACCCGGGAACTTGCGTTACTAGTAGGGGTTTCACATAGCCATTGCTGGATGATTGGGTACTATCTGCAATGAAGCGAAAAAAATAAAAATTTTGCAATTGTTCCAATGAAAGCCATTTCCCTCAAAACCTAAGTATTTTTTTCCACTTACCACTTAGTGGGGTATAATACTTGGAATAAGCTTGGTCCTTTGGGATATCAGGGAACAAATAAACAAGAGGCTTGAGGTCGTTTATTCTATCGGCCAAAGTTCGGATGGCAAAATCTTTGTGCGTGAATGGTTGTAGCATCAATACCTCTTTTTGCTCTGCAAGATATGTATTATACATTTAATCGTAGAAGTTTAACAACTCGTTTTTTCCTAACATATTTATATTTTCTTAGTTGAAATGAACTAACCTGATTGCTGATCTTCCTGTACCCATGCAATCGTAACTCCCCCTAGCTCGGAATCGCTGAATCTTAAGAGAAAGGTCCCCTTGCTTCGACTTAAGAGCATTTCCTCTGCATGCTTTCGATTAACGAAGCCAATTATTGACCTTACGTAAAGTGATACACAAATTCCTTTATTAATCTGTACATTTTTTATCGCGTGGACTAAATTCAAATTTTATACCCATCATTCCAAGGTCCACGCAAATGCTCTCTCGTTAATTTCATGATAGCATAGAACCATTCCCAAAATGTAAAACTTCGTTCTGGTAAAGGCTCTTTACAGAACTGGGACCAGCTTAACAGCATATTTGTGTAATCTTGAGTATGTGAAGCTAAATAATACATATATTCAGTTTCCACTATGTCTGATTACCCTTTGCATTCCCAGTACATCATAAATATTTTACCTCTGAATGCTTTCCCGGCAAGAAATCGTACATTGTCCTCCGAAAGACCCCTACCTACAGCAGCTCTAAACTTACAATTCAACACTTCCGCTATTTGGGGCCATGGAACCTTTTCTGGGACGGCAAACAACGCCCTTCCCTAAATTATACATTCGATGAAATTAGATTGCTTTATCGTTTACTCTTGATTTATCAATCGTAAATTAGCCTATGAATTAGCTAACACTAACTGGTTCCGTAAAGGCATTGTCCCAAGTTACAGTAGCCCATGCATGTGGTTCCTGGTTACCATGGACAATAACAACCACGGGCAATGAAAGCGTCTGAGCAAAAAAAGTATAGACTAAATTTTTTAATGATACCAATTGGCAAAATATTTTTTAAAAAAATCACAGAACTTACCCAAACTTGAAACACGAGTTCACCACCACCAACTTTAAATTGGGATTGAAATAGCAACGAAAATTTCTCATCCATCACAGACTATAAAAATATAAAACGTGCGTTTAAAAGTTAATATTGTGGTAAATATTTTTCAAATGAAATTTTTCCAATAATTTACAAACTGAACCAACCTCAGTTCCTTTCTTTTCTGCCCTTTTAATTTTCCTCAGTTGCTATAGAATTAAAAAACAAGACTTAATTTAGATACAATTTTCGGGGAGTGATATACATCTGAGGATAACACTGACCATATTTCGAAAACTAACGCTCAGCTGTCTAGTGGCCTGGTGATACTCCATTGTCCCATTATTGTTTAAAATTTCTCCACTAACTTCTCTGTAAAATTTTTAAAAAGAAAGCATTTCAGAGATACTTTTATGTTTGTCATTAATTCTGCTGCACAATTTAATGTTTTTATCTTACCCTCTAGACATTTCATTCTTCAATAATGCATTCGCCTGAGCCTCGCTAAAATGTGAATATTGATTAAATGTATAACACGTAGTTAGAGAATAATCCCACTTTTCTGTTAAATCTTATCGCACCTTATAATTGTCACTTTAACTTGGGGTGGGGTCATATGCACATTCAGTTTTCCACCAACCAACAAACGTACCGTCGACGTAAATTTTGTATTAGTTTTCATCACTTGTGGGGGTTGTTTTTCGATGATAAATGTGCTATAATACAGAAAAAACTTCTTTGGCACCATCGATCTCTCTTTTTAAATTGACGATAACAAAGATATTGCCAAGATTTTATTCAAAAGACTAGCTAAAGTAATACTGAATCAAGTCTGAAATTGATTTTTACCTTGTGACCACAGAAGAGAGTAATCCTGTAATTTCGTCGTTTAGAAGTGGAAGTTTGTCCACCTCCGTTAGTAAGGGTATCGGAAGCTGAGCCCTTAAAAGTTCTACACGTTTTATCTGCTGACGGTTTTGCCAAATAATTTCAGCTAAAGACTCGCATCTATTGAATAATTGTTTAATTATATTTACGGCTGAGCATTATGTATTAGAAAAGGTTAAGAGGCCTCACAATTCTTGAATTTGATCCAAATTGTTGTTGAAAGGTGCACCATTGCCTGCCAGCCTTTGCTGAGTTTTCCATTGAATCAATTCTTCGTCAAGAACTTTAGACTGCACGCTATGCAATATCTGGAAAGTTTCTTGGTGCTTTTCTTCGAGGGACTGTCATTATAATTGTTTTAAATTAGTTTTTTAATATAGGTAATAGCAAATTGAGGTAAAGGAAATGATTCTGAAACTTGCCATTCTGGCTTTCTGTAAAGTTGATGCTCGTTGACTAAGCATTTGGTCAACCATATCTTTTTGTCGCTGAAGTTTTGTTTCTGCTTCAATCATTTGTTGGCCACTAGGCTGACTCTTGATTTGGGTGATGTGAGCTAAGCAAACCAAATACTTTCATAAGTGCTTATTTTTGCTTTTTTTTTTTTTGGTATTAGGTCAAAATGGAAAACCTGAAAATATCTAATTGAACTGTAAGTCCTTACCTTGCAATTTATTACTTTCTTGATACTGAATTATGAAAGATTCCTGTTCCATCTGCATTTTCCGAAGATCTTCTTCAGTTTCCTGGGCCAAAAGAGAATAGTTTCTAGCTTAAAATACCTTATATCTAGGCAGACTAGTAACTTCTAAATTATTGCTCCTAACCTGTGTCCTCTTACGGATAACATCCAATTCTCTTAATATCTCTTGGTGACGGTCTAAAATGATTGGCACATTGCTTGTCAGCCCTCCGGCTGTTGGAGGCTTTATCATTAAAAAAAAATATTTAAAAAAAAAAATGATTCTGGGATATTTTTTAATTTCTTTTTTCCAAATTTAATACTTGTAATACAGCTCACATTTTCCAACATTTGGACCAATTTCATTTCCGTGCTCAGACAGTGTTTAACGATCCGAGCAAGTGACAAGGGATTGTGAGTGTACAGTTGCTTTGAATGAAAGATTAAAATCAATAATTAAAACACTAAACACCCTTTTTCTAATCCTCCAATCAATTAATGAATGGGTTCATTTTGTCCAATCCTCACAGAATCATACACACATACCCTAAATTGGTGCGCTGCATCAGTCAGCCTTAATTTCATAACAAAATGTTCAGGGGTACTAATCTGTTGGGCCTTGGCCTCCAACTCTTGCGTGAGGGCCGTCAAAAGTTCAGCTGCGTATGTTTCGTGAGCAAGATTGTCGGGATCAATTTCGGTCCTAGTAGATAACATGAGGATTTTTTTAAAACTTTAGACAATTATGTAAAAGTTGGCTGAAAAAAATTCACATAGCAAAAATTTGAAACTGAAAAAGATGTTTATTGATTTTATCCAAAATGAATTCATTGATTATTTTTATTTATCGACATTTTTTGAAAAACGTTAGCAATTTCGTTGCAGAATTGCCCTTCTCCAATATTAATGGCATTCTTACGGTTTTTACAGAATATAAGTAATTATGAATATTATTGGCAAAGTTTAATGCAATAAAGCTTCATCTGAAAAACTCTCAAATGATGCTATACTTGCACTGATAAGTATTTGGGATGAATGTACAGCATTACTGTAACTATTACCAATTTTTGGTTATTTTTTCATCATTAAACTTAAGACTAAATTATTATTGTAACAACTGCCAGCTGCCAGAATTTTACCATGGCTTCTCTTCTATCCACTGGGCGAGAAAGTGTCGGACTTCTATTGGAAAATGCTCCCCATAAACAGCCTGCACTTGTTTTAAGGCCTCCCCAGGTAAATTTTGCGCTTTCATCCATAAGGCCATGCCAGGTAGTGCCACTATAAAGAAGGACCTATTGGAAACGTAAATATTCTCGTTTAATTATAGTGTTACTTGTAATGACCTTGTGGCTTTATAGCAGTGAAAACTTCGCACTAACCATGCACGATTATAGTAGGCCTACTGAGAGTGTTATAAAACAAAGATTTACCATCACTCTGGCTACATTTTAAATCGTGCATTCATTTTGTATAAACGATTTATTTCAATGGTATTTTACAACGGCTAGTGTCTTTTAGCTGATGTTTATCAGCAATTCAGTTTTGAAGGTGAAAAAAGCCAATTGATTCACTACTATTCTATACCAACCATGCAAAAAATATAGAAATGACACGATAAAGTGTAACTTACCCAACACTGACAAGTCAATTAACGATAAGAACTCAGAAAAGCGTGTTTTCTATTGTTATTAGTGGAATTAAACAGATCGACGTGAGCAAATATTCCAGAAACTGTATGCCAATGCCAAACCCATTTCTCAGAAATCCTTAAAAGCACACATCACATGACTGCAATATAAGGGGTGGCGACTGAGGGGTCGGGGAATGAGGGGTGAGGGTAAGGCCAGTGGTCGGAGCGTCGCAGTTTCTCATGTCATTTCTCTTTTAAACAAACCACGCGTGGTTCGTTGTGAATATTACTAGAAAACGAAAACTGGTGAAACTATCTGCTCTTTCTTCATTATTTGGTTATGATTTTGTAGAATATTTGCGGTAAGTCATTATTATGTTTTATATTCATGATTTCCTTTAGCTAAGCTTTTCTTTTCGAATTGACTACACCTTGCAATGTCTGAAGTTCTGAACCCTGCTGAACCTTGAAGTGTGCTGTATCAAAGCACTATGACCAAGGATCCTTGTCAACTTAGAGCACGGATCTTAATTAAAGACCATATAATAATATTAATTTTCGGTTTTCTCATATCAAACTTAGTAATAATACACTGTAAAAGGTGAATATTTCCGTTGATTAACGGGAGGACTGACCTCAAACATTGTTCGTGCCATACAGCATCCAAGATATCTTGGATTGTTGCATAGGTCCCTATGCAACATTACAATCTTTAAACTAATTGAAGAGCTAGATGATAGATCAAACTCCACATGTGTCCAGAACTCTTTTTTTGTTTGGAGAAAAATGCACCTTTTTACAATTATTAGAAACTTCACTTTGGGATGCACCTTCACATTTCAATTCCCTCCTGAAGATGGAAGCTACTAGTTTTGTTTTGAATCCCAATTTTGGGTACCTAATTTCCCAAATTTTTGCACATAGTGATTCTGGCATTTTTAATCTTTAGTGGTTAGAAGGAGCAACTTTTCTTTGATTTATAGTGAGTAGAATAACACGTCACCTACAATTTTATGTAAATATCTCATTTTCACCAAAAGTAGACTCGTGTGGTATTTGATCTCAGCTCTTCAATTAATACCGTAGTCCAAACTTCAAGTTTGCTTCAGGTTAAGATTATAAGCTGCTAAAGTTCCATTCCAGTTACTAAGTTAGAGTGTTTAATAGCATCATAATCTCATTACCGGTACACACAAACCAATATTCTCACCATTAAAGCTTTCACAGCCTATAAGCTTGCCTTCATGTTCTTATGCCATTAGGGGCCTAAATATTATTAATGTGTATTTGTTCTTGCATATTAGTGGGTGTTTTTAGGTGAAAGAATGACATCTATCATAAAATTGCAACCTCTATCCGGTGTCTATGGGGAAGGACCCCATTGTTATTTATTAGTCGTAGACGAATTCCGGTTTTTGTTAGATTGTGGTTGGGATGAACATTTTAACATGACTTTCATCAAAGAATTCAAAAAGTAAGCTTAATTTTTAGTCAGTTTTAAATAGTATGCAATGTGTTTTACAAATTGAGCCATTTGACATGTACTATTCTAATTTCTTTTTAAAGAGTTTTACCACAAATTGATGCCGTTCTTCTGTCATATCCTGATCACATGCATCTAGGGGCTTTACCATATGTTGTTGGGAAATGTGGTCTGAACTGTCCAATTTATGCCACAATTCCAGTGTATAAAATGGGCCAGATGTTTATGTACGACCTCTATCAGGTGGGATATTTGAAAAGTTGAGCAACTTCCCAGTTAGAAAGACATTATTAAAAAAGTAACAAAAAGAAAATGGAGCAGAAATATTTTAAATATTGTAGAAAACCTGAGTGTAGCAGATTTAGGGAGAGAATTCTTAGTTATTACCGGTATAGTCTGCAGCGATTACAGAATTTAAGGCAGGGGTCGAAATAACCGTCTGCAAAGTGCAAATTGCACTCCAAAACATGCTATTTGCACTCCAAACTTAAGCCTGGAGTGCAAACTTTGCACT
>JAQIXP010004982.1:0-10893 GCA_034700285.1 Proteroiulus fuscus | reverse complement strand
TAATTTTTTTCGCCTGTTCCCCCAACCCCCCTCATCATATGTCCCGTATCGTTACTTGGCAATTATGGCAACCCTAAGTATATAGGACGTGTTTAATGGCCAGCTTAGGAGCTATACTTTTAGTATGTAACGCCTGGGAGGGGGGTTCGTTGACACCGTGACAATTAGTTACATGGGGTAAAGGGGATCTAACCATTGTGTGACAGTAACGCAGCTTGTATTTCCAATCAGGCGCGGTACCACAGATGGAAAAGGGGGGGGGGGTAGAGGGACAACAATGCGGTCGCCTCCCCTAGAATGGTATTTGTGAATTCAGAGGTGGGGGGTTGGAGTGATGGGCATTGTCAGGGTTTTGCTTAGGGAAGGGGAGTCAGGGAATTTTTCTAGGAGGAGGGGGATTTTTATCCCCCAACCCCCCTGGCTTCCCCCAAACGCCACCTTTAAGTCTTTAAGTCTTTATGCTCTGGCCCCTCGTTACATATGTATCTCTGACGCTCGCCTACCCCTCGATTGCCCCCCCCCCTCCCCCCAACCACTTTCGACCCCAATCGTACTCCCTAAAGTTCTAAACCCATAAATTCCTGGAACCGTCCCTGTTTCCCGTAATAAACACTACATGAAATTTAAAAAAAAAATCATGATAACTTTGCAGAACTTATAATGATATGCTCACTGTAAACATACAAAAATTAATAAGAAAATAAAAAATGTGACATAGGGGGAGGGGGTTTATAGTCTTTGTGACAAGTGTGCGACAAAGGGGGGGAGGGTCTGCAAAATGCAGTTTTTTTGCGTTACGTACTAAAAATATAGCCCCTGAGTCTCAATTGCCAAATTGTACCAAAGGCTGAGTATTGATGTGGGTATATCACGTGATTGCAAATTGGATCTGTGTGCAAATAATTACTATGGACAGTCTTAGCTGTAGATTGGCTATGTCGCCAATAAAGGCTGATTAGTGACGTTTTGGCTATGAATTATTAGTTGTCATTGAAAGTTTGAAGAAAGAGGTCCAATCGTACCTGTGTATTTCTGTTATGCATACAATTTCACAATGTAGAATTTTGTGTTGACAAGTGCGTAATGTCGTGGTTTATTTGTAAAACCAGTTTAATTGATTGATTCCATAAAAGTTTGATACCACAAAAAAGTTTTAATAGGTAACATTTTCTAATGTATATTGGATTATATTGTCAATTTTAAATTCATATTTTACACAAGTCACAAATATTGATTAAATCTATTACAATGATGTACTTCTAAATAATTATAAAAGAAAAGAAAAGAATTGCACTTTAGGTGCATTTCCACCAACTGCGCATATTTGTTTGCAAACTCGATAGTTTTCAGTGGAGACACAACAAACGCTTAATTGTAAACATTTGCCATTGTTCTGGTTGATTAAGTTGGTATATAGATCAAAGGAATTCCTTCTTTGTTGCAGAAAACCTACAGGCGTTTGCAAATATTTGTTTAGTATTTCTGGTGGATTTCCTTTAAAAAACGCATTTTCACCTCACATTTGCAAGCACTTGCAACTATTTGCAAACGTGTGGGAAAAATGTATTTTTGATAGAAATGCACCTTAAATTTGACTAGCGCTGCAATAGATTACAATTTATGATGAAAATACATGTTAAAATACGTTCAAACTTTAGTAATTCATTTTGGAATGTTGCCAGCTATTAATTAATTTTTCATTTTTATCTTTACTCATTTTAGATTTATTTTAGGGCTATACCCATATATTAATATTATACATGAATGTTATTGTTATCCAAAAAGCTTATTTTCACCCCGGCCACTTCCCTACCGCCGTCAAACCACTAATTCTGCAGTACAGAAGTTGTATAAACATTATCCAATAACTATTTTTTAACTACCTGTACTATTACTAGTTTAATGCATCAGACGTTCAGTCTGCATGCGATGCTATTTTTTATTAAAACTAGGATAGGTATTAGAACTCCCGACACAATTTTTTCGATTGTGAGCGATTTTCCATTTTAGCATGCTAAAAATATAATTTTGAGTACGGCGGCATTATGATAACGCCCTCCCTCCCCCCATCAATGGTTGAACCCTCCTCCTATTTATTGACGTAATATGTTTTAAGGCCCCTTAGGTTCGCCTTTGATTAACAAAAATTCCAGCAAATTTGAAATACTTCAATGTTTATGTAAATTAATTACTGAGAATGTAATACAATAAATCTGGCTAAAGCTTGTATAAATGTTTGATATTATGCATATTATTTGTTTAAAATTAGAGGTATGTGTAACAATTATACATGTAATTGTTTTGTAAGAAATAATCCTACTGTAAAAAATTTTTCTTTTATGAAAGAACCTGTCAGAGCAAACCTCATTGGTTTAAATAGGTTCAATGTATAGAGTCCATAAGTCATTCAATTACTTGCTAACAGTGACTTATGGTGGCTTGGGGCTCTATTATAACTAACCTTTGTTCTTCAGTAAACACATCTCAAATAGGGCCAAATGTGTTAAACGTTTCGCCACAATTTTTTCCCACCGTCAATGAATTATTGGTAGGAATTTTCATAATTAAGTCGCTTTATGTTAATTACCTGGACTAGATTTATTTTATTTGAAAATTTACTTCAATTAGGAAGCTAATTATGAAATTGTGCAAAATTTTGTGATGGGTCCAAAGTTGATTTGACTGAAAGTTTCCCGAATTTAATCAATTGAGTGCTGATGTACAAACAAGTTAATCCCATTGCATCAATATTTCAAGAGGTGATGGTAAGTTTCCGTGAATCTGCTATTTTCAAAGTATATTGCTATCATGAGGGTTACTGATTAGGCAGCCATTAATTAAAGTTGCATGTTTATTAGATTTTTTAACCATTACTGTGTTTTTGTTTTGTTAATGAGGTAGGTTAATTTCGCTTAAACATTGTTAATTGAATAGGCTATCCATGTTTTAAATTTATTTAAAATATTGTAATTTTTATTTACTTGAACAGTAGAGATTCAAATTCATGCATTAATTATATTCTTTTATGCAAAAATTTATTCAGAGGGATTTTGCATGCAGCTTAATTCTTGAAACAACATACAGTACTAATTAATCATGAATGTATTGATTGATAACTTTGGACCCTTATATAGCTATATATAGCTTTCCAAGAAATGTAAAGCATTTTACAGTTTTGCATTCATTGATCGACACATTATTATTTATAATATAATTTGGAAAGTACTTCATAAAATCCTAATGAAAAAATACTGCAGTTACATTGTCTGGAAATGCCGTCCAGCTGCACATTTATTGCGGACAAGAATTACAATTTAATCTTCAACACAGTCAACTGCAGAATTTTTTTTTGTCTGGGAGAAATTTAAAGCAGATGTCAGGTCTGAAAAATTTTGAAATTCGAAGTGATTTGCTTTATGAACTAATGTAATAAAATTATCCACTCCAAAACTTAAAAATAAATTTGTAAAAAGAATGGGGAAGGTAGAAGTTAAAGGCAAGCAAATTTATATTATACAAGGTCGTAGGAACAGGCCTGGCCATGACCGGATGTCGCTCTTTGGTGAAAAATCAAAAAAATAAATTAAAAGAAAAGAAAGAAAAATTTTACAAATTCAAACCTATAAAAGTTTCCAAATTTTTTTTTGGTACTAATTTTGTACTCGCCATTTTAGGTTTTGTGTTTGTAATTCTTGTTCGTTGCGCGGGCTCAACCCCTTCAGGTCGTGCAGCACCTTTGGTGTGCGCAATGGCTTTTCATGACTAGGCCACCTTTTATCTCCATCCTAAGGGCCTGTTATAGAACACCAGAATTTATTTTACGTATAATTTAAAATTAAAAAAGTATGCACTTGTACTCGTAAAAGTGTTTGGGATAAAAATACTTTCTACAAATAATATCTAATATGTGAAGTGCTTTCATTATAACTTTGGTTACTAAGTTGTAATTTTTTTCTTCAATAAAAAAATGTATTTGGGTAATAGGATGAGGCAAATGAATGCGACGAAAACTCTACCAATCATGATGAATCCTCACTTGGTGAGGGAACTTCAACCCTGCCAGACACGAGTGGAGATAACGTCTATGTGGATGTGGACAGTGATGAACCATTTGGAGATCCTGCAGAAATTGTCCACGATGTCCACCGCATTTCTGAGTCTCACTTGATAGCAAATTTGGATACAGCTGCAGTTTCTCCTCCAGACCTCAATCTTTTGTCTAGTTTTGCCGACGATGGATTGTCCAGCTCCGAGGAAATGAGTGGCGAAACAAGAAAAGAAATCCAAACTAGCCTGTATGAATCTCTATTTCAAGACGAAAGTGTCATCAGTCAGAGTGAGAATGTTGACAAACTTTGGGAAGATCCGGGAGTTCCCATCACTTCTTCCATTGAGCTTTCATCATCAGCTTCTCTGCCAATATATTGTTCACCTTCCCAGACGTATCACAGTCAGTATCCCGTTCTGGCGCGTGCACTTACAGTCCCTTGCATGTCAAGGACGTTCTCTAGAAGTGAAACAGCCACAGCTAAAAATGGGACTTGGGATTGCGTTACAAGTGCTTCTCACATTAGTCCTTCGACATCTAGCACGTTTCAGTCAAGTCCTTGCTTAAATCGGAGTTCGGCGGATTACCATTCTGTTGAGAACAAAAGTGGATCCTTTGATCTTCCTCGAGGCTGTGCGCCTACATATTTTCAGACAAATCCTAGCACGCCAACTTTACAGAACTCGTATTCCCAGTTAGGCTCTTCGCAACCGGCCACAAACACCTATTTGATGTCCATTATTCCACAGTCACACTACCAGGAATTGCTACTGCAGCCTACTGCAAACGTTCATATTATACCAAAATCAATGGTGTGGGCTGCCGCCAACCATTATACATTGCCTGAAAATAATAAACCGAGCAATTTTGCAACTAATCAGAACATCAATCTAAATGGGCCCGCGCCTGGTGCCGACATTCATGTGACGGTCGGCAATCCCGAATCCAACACGCTAGGCACAACCACCGACAGGTATCCCTCTTTGAGGGAAGGACTATTTTCTTCTTCGGAAAACCCTTCCACTTATGCCACACTCGTCCCTGCCTATCCTGCTTGGACTTCTTGGCAAAGTTCTCAGCATAATACACACTACAACGCTACTGACAGTGCTTTTGCAACTCATCCGGACACCACGTACAATCCTTCCAGTAACATGCAGGATAGTTATCGAAGAAATGTGGCAGCCGATTATCACACCAATGGGGCTCCCGTTCCGAATGCCGTGCCGTCATATACTTATCCGTTAATTCCACCGGCGGGCAGCTTTCAAGATAATTTCCAAATATCCCTTCCGCGTTTCCCGAATCACTCGCCACCCAGGTATGTGCCTCCTTCGTCAGAACAATCTGCAAATAAATCTGGTGGCGTTGAATTTCATGGTCAATATAAAGGGGACGACGATGACTGCCAAATACTGGATATGAGCTTCAAACAAAATTCCTGTGCCACAGTGGAAAATGAAATGTCGAACCAATTTGGCGCTCAACCTTCTGTGAATCAGTGCAATGCAAATTCCACATCAGTTCAACAGCTGCAATCTACACCAGGAATCAACCGAGAATATTTGACACCACTGGATTTTAAAACTAACAACCGAAGCACCCTTTGCTCTATTTGCTTTCCAAAGCAAACTCGCAATTTGCAAACCACCAGACCTCCTCCTCCTCCTCCTCCAACTCCTTCATCCAATCCATCACAGGCGTTTCGAGCTACCTTCGACAACCAACTGCGGCAAGTAAGCCCAATTCCGATGGCCAGGAGAAGTCAATACATTACCGTCCGACAGATGCTCTTGGAGAAAGCCCAGAAGCGGCGATCCGAAGAGAGCTCAACTAATCATCCATCGCCATCAACTCAAAACCTCGTGCAGGCATCAGAATCAACTTCTTTGCCTTATGCTAAACCCCCGGCACCAATGTCCACTACTACGATGACCATGTCATACCCGCCCATACAACCAAAATCAACTACCACCACATCACATTCTCGATCATGGTATTCTCAAAGCAGTTCTGAGCAACTGAGGTCTTTGCCTTGCCCAACTCAATCATCTGGTCCATCGCCAACATACAATCAACCGTCAACGACAAACGTGTGCAATGTAAAACCACAAACGCCAGTGGTTCCCATTGTGTATCTCCAGAATCCTCAACAGATACCAACATATGCCATTCCAAAAGTAAGGACTTTTATGAGGCCTCCAGAAAGAATGACGGCTGAAATCCTCTCGTTTTTGCAAGCCAAGTTGTTGGCTCCCGTGTCAACCCCTAGACTGACTCTACCAGGGTTTACACCCAATAATGCAGCACCAAATTTGCTACCTACCTCGTCTGCACCACCCAGCTACTCTGATAGACACTATTCAGCCCAGATGTCCACTGCACCACTGAACATGTCAAGGAAACCTCAACTCAAGGTGACATCGTCTTACATTGCTGTGCCAAGTTGTAAGAACCTCTTGATAATTATTTTCCCCAGGGACCTCCGCCTATGTCTCCTTTTGATACAAAGAGATAATTTTTTTTATTTCAGCTTGCAAACTTCAATTACCTCAGCTTTTCTCTCCAAATTCGAGATACAACGAAAGCGAGACTAGCGATGGATTTAAGGCCCCGAAACATTACGAATTAGATACATTGAAAATAGGCAGCTTTAAAGTGGACAAGCAAAATAGCACTAGAAACATTAATAAGTTGAAAATATTCTTTGCGAAAAGGTAAAACAAATATTTGCAAAAAGTAAAAATAAATCTTTGCAGAGCTGCAGAAAGTTAAAATAAATTACAAGTCTTTGATTAATTAACGAATTCATATGTGTTATGGTACTTGTTTGTGAATATATTTTGGGGAATTCTTTTTCTGCAGAAAATTTGCGTACGAGTTTTCCCTCGAAAATGTACCGCTGTCGCCCAATCACGATTCCAGCATTCCTCATATGGCCATCATCGACGTTCCTTTTAATATTGTTACGGCAATCCATTGCAACGACCAGGAAGTGCTCATTGCCGTCAGTTCGCCTCCTAAACTATTTTTAGGTTGCAAGCAGAATAGGAATGGGAGCACTACTTGTGGAGGCATTTATTTCGACAGAAATCGACCCACTGATATCACCAATGGCCAGCTGAGAACCTGCCAAACTCACAAAGTAAATTATATCAGTAACCAGTCATTTACGAAACCTTTGTACGGTAATAATGTATAAACTTTGACAGCTTTATCTAAGACGTCGCCAAGCAGAATGCTTGCGTTCTCACTTGGAAAGATTTGACTCCAGATTCAGCATTATTATGAATTCTCCAATTTTTAAAGCCATTGCTGAAATTGAAGGGCCTCTAGCAGAATCTGCAAGGACAGGTAGTTCACAGTTTGTTGATCAAGGTGGGTGTGTAGGCAATGGCATGAAAATGCTATGCCACGTAATATCCATTAATTTTCATACCTTACCATAAAAAATGTCGGCGGAATTGTTTTCATATATAGTTTGTGTTATTAAGTTTATAAATGGACTTCAATTTAATGCAAAATTCTTTTTTTTACAATTGCTGCTTAATTAAGAAAGCGATGACTTTGAATAGGTAATGTAGATCAGATAATTCAACTTTAATAAAAAAGCTTGTCTTCTTTTGCAAAACATCCTATATTATTTTGTACAAGGGATTTTTTTTCTGGATGTAATCAAAATTGGGGAGTTAGCGGAAGAGATCTACTGATAAAAAAGATAAGTTGGCCATCAAAAAGGACAACTGGAATTTACTTTGCCCGATCACTTTCAGTCCCGGCAATGTGTTAATAATGGTGCCGTCTTTGATATAAAGAATCTCGAAAAGAGAAAATGATACATGCAGGCAATCACTCATATCATCGAAGTTTTGTGTGATTGCCTAATATTAGGGGCATTCGGGTTGGAAATTGATAACTCTTATTTTACTTTCGTTTTATTTATAGGACCGCCTGCTAAAAGGCACTGTATTCTTGAAGTTATAACACCGGATGTCTCCCCTAAAGTAACTGCCAGTAATGTCGTTTGCCACTGTCAAGTATCTTGTTGGTGAGACACAATTTTTAATCAGTAATTTGTAATGCCAAGTATATCAAGATTAGTAGCAGAAGCGTTGCTATGTCTTAAATGTATCGTGAAATGGATGTAAATGTACTATTGAATTTTCAGTTCAAATCGGTGCTCCTGTATGAAGGCTAAGATTAAATGTGGCCAGACACCTGCGGGTTGTCTCTGCAAAGATTGCAATAATCCGCTGAATGTGTTGGAACGCGTTGGAGTTAGTGTAGATGACAGCATTTTGGATTCTTGTTTGATTCAAGGCATAGTGTCTTATA
Organism: Proteroiulus fuscus; assembly: GCA_034700285.1. Lineage (NCBI taxonomy): Eukaryota > Metazoa > Arthropoda > Diplopoda > Julida > Blaniulidae > Proteroiulus > Proteroiulus fuscus. The sequence goes on along the minus strand of JAQIXP010004982.1, from coordinate 2,510 downwards.
AGGTAGGTGTATTATTGCCCCGCAGGAAATAAAGGTCAGGTCAGGTCCAATGTAGAGGACAATTATCGGTACTAATTTGGATCTTGTGGGATTACAGGGTGATCTCAATTTGCTTCTGAAGAAGAAGCTAACATTTCCTTGTTGCGGGGAACAGGCTTATGTCAAAGACTGCATTCCTGCTATAATCCTATGCCCCAACGAGGCTTGCAAGAGTCATCACTACAGATTTTCATGGTGTCATCTGGTACTGATGGATGAAGTGCTTAACCCTCGCAATCATTGTTCGGCTTGCAAGACATGCAAGGATGCCATTGATTTGCATTGTCAGGTAATTATATTTTATAGTCATACTCTTAAAAGGATTCAATGAGCAGCCTCCAAAAAAATTTACTGAAGAAGTCAGGGCTGGGCGATTAAAAATAAATGTGAAGCTTTTATTACAACTTAATTAATTTGTGCAGGCTTGCAGAAAGTGCAATCCCGTTGAGGGGAATTGCACGAAATGTCCATTTTGCGGTGCGGCGCGGGGAGTGACTTTTACCGAACAGGTTTCGGTGTTGGAGGTCCTTGCCCGTTATCGGCAAAGTACGCTTCGGAACAAAATCACCGACAAGGTTATTGCCATACCTACTCATGGCGATAAAAACGAGCTCATTCTACCAAAAATTGTCGAAAGATTGAACGAGAAAATGAAGGAAAATTGCACGGAATTTGCCAATATAGAAGACGAAAATGAGAAAGTAGACGAGAATACAATTGAAAAAAATGTAATTATTGCCGAAGAGGTGAATGATGTCAATTTCGAACCCCAAAATGATGTTGAAGTCTATGTATCTCCCCAACAAGTAGCTGAAACGATCATAGAACCACTCATTTAAGTTTTAATGTATAGTTTATTTTTTATTTTATTTATAATGTTAGCAAAGGAAATAATTTGCTTTGTAATTTTTTTTGCCAGTTTGGAGATCGAAGTTAGAGGATTTCTGGGAAATTTACTTTGGCTATTCATTTTTATTGATTTATTTAGACCACCACATGCTAGTTTCAAATTTAGTATATATTAAGGTACTATATATTTTTTTAATTTATTTTTTTAAAGTTTGCTTAACTTTAATTTCTGAAAAAAATTTTTTTTTTTCAACTGCGTAATATATTGCCTGTGCTTTTGTACCAATTGAATAATGGCCATTAGCATAATCTATATGGGATTTAACTTATTTTTTGAAAAGGAAGTTTCGAAAAGTATATGTTCCTACATTTTAGTTTCAACGCATTATGTATTATATGCCAATTTGCGTTTGAATAAGAATTGCACAGTGAGTGTAAAATGAAAAACATCATTTAAAGTCATTGAAATCGATAGCTATGTGATATTGCTCAAGAAATAGCAAATTTGTTTGTTTATATATTTTATTCAGCTGTTAAAAACGTTTGCAATTCTTTAAATTAAACATTATTTTAGTTTTTATTATTTTATTTTGTTTACTCCATAGGAATTTAACAAAAAGTTTGTTAGACAGACAAAAATAGATTATATAGATTAAAAACAATTAATATGAACATTACATGCGTTTATTCTTAAATTGTAATTTTTTTTGAAAACAAAATAAATAATAATAGTTAATACCGGTATTTTAGAGGGCTAATAATTATTACATGTTATTATATAGAGTGTAATGTTATTACCGCGAATAATCTTTTAAAAATGTAAAAATTCAGTCCAAATGGGCTATGACGCTCTATATTATAACGTTATCCTTCACGAGATCATCATGGCGGCTTCTACGAGTGAGAATGCTTTGGTAAATTCATCCAACAACTCTTTAGCGGCTAACGAAGGAAATAGAAATGAAGTAAGTTTTCTCAAGTCGTGCTTAACTTTGATATAATTCATTAAAAATATTTAATTTGTTATGAAGTGTATAGGTAGTCTATTTCATAATTGGGTCGGGGGAGGTGTACAGTCAAAAATTATGCAATTCATGAAATTTGTGTGCTTAAATAGTTTCTTATGTTTATTCTTTTATTCTATCACAAAACCTTGATTCTAGCATGCACTATGTTGTTAACCTACGGTAATACATGTGACCGACCTTTTAAAAACTGGCGTGGCAAGATTAATCAACCACGAGTCGATAGTGACTAGTCAGAATATGACCTTAATTATATTTTCTTCGTTACCCTCTGTAGGGCAGGTTGTGTAGTGTGACGTTACTTTACTCAGACACCAATTAGCAAAAACATTAGCAAAAAGCTAATCAACAATTTACCCGTGTCAACATTGCATCATCTTCCCATAAAGCCCCTATCTGACCCCACCCACTTCATTCGAGTGCTGTGTCGTTTCTACCGTAGCTCAGACGTGTTCGAGCCTTACCTGTAAGGAGAAGAATAATCGTATATATAATGATCAATGCTATAGTTATTGGACCACTATAGGGGAGTGACTCTCCTTGGATGTGGCGCCAACTAGCGTCAAAATGGGAACTAATGGACCCAGTTTAACCATT
>JAQIXP010004981.1:0-10895 GCA_034700285.1 Proteroiulus fuscus | reverse complement strand
AGGGGGTAAACTTTAGTTGGGCGACGTGGATTTTGGGGGGGGGGGGGTGCCATGAATTGCTACAATTTGCGACAAGGGGGAGGGGGGGAGTCAAAATTTCTGAAAAACTAAGCTACGTGGTTTGTGGACGTTCCTATACCTACAACCTGATGAAGTAGGGTACTAAAAACATGCAGTAATCATAACCAGAACTGAACCAAAAATTACAACTGGAACTAGTTCCAGACCAGGACTGAGTAAAACTATAGTTGGAAACAACCAGTGAACTGGAATCATAATCATGTACAGGACTGAAACCCAATTTGAACTGGATAAAAGAATTAATCATTTCACGAATTATAATATACTCCATAAACTCCATTTTGTGTATTCATTTTTGTTTTACATAACTAAGCATTACATTTTTTTACGAAATTTTGGTAAATTTATGCATTTTTTCTCACTAAATTGGCCATTGGTGAAAAGTGTTTAAAGGGTGATCTCCCAGTTTACTTTTGAGTGGTCTGACAAAGGAGCACTTTCACAATTAGATCAACAAAAAATGTTGTTAAATATCAGAACTGGAACTATTATACTATCTATATGTATATCACAATATCAATTTATGTATAAAAACCATACCACTTTCCTTTGAATGCAATTTCCTGTACAAGGCATTATTACATTTGTAATGGATAATAGCTTTTGATTCTGCTAACATCAATAACTATTATAAGCGCATATTATTTTTTAATTTGGTATACATACCAGTTATATACCTCAACAACTTCCTGTAAATCATTAATTCTAAATGTATTTATCAGGTTTATTTTAGTTATTTAAAAGGGAAGTCTCACTATAGGGAACGCCATCTAGTGAGCATAATGCTAACTGTTACGAATTGTCTGATTGTGTCAGCCATCTTAGGAGTCTGTGGAAACTTAAATAGCTAGCTAGTTGGTAGTAAGTCAATGAAATATGATTCAGTCTGATTGCATAGATAAAATGTGAAGCCAAGCAAGGACTCTATTAATGAACAAAGTTCCCAAAGCCTACTGGATGGTGCTAGTGGCAGCAAATTGTGAATGATTCATCTTTCTCTCACTATGCGCCACTAGTGGGCAATATGGCTCTGCCCATGTTTTACATAAAATCAATGATTTAACATAAATATTAGTGAAATACTTGATTTACTAGTCATATTTTAAAGAAATGCTGTAATAATTTATCCTTACCCACAAGAGTAGAAACAAAAAAAACTGATATATTATATCCAATAAATCGGTAACTTTCTAATGATTGTTTTATGAATGAAATAAAAAGCAGTATGAATGACTAGACCGGTAACTTATGAACTAGAAACCTTTTATAAAACAATAGACAGTCAAGGAACAATTAACAAAAAAAACTGTAAATTAATTAACGGCTGCTTTTTTGTGAGCAGAAAAGTTGTCATAAATATTTATGATGCGTGGATAAATGATTCTATATGATTCAAGTACCATTTTTCCATAAGATTTCAGCAGATACTGAGAGTTGGTGGCGCCCTCTAGGACATGCCTTTTATCCAGTAGAGGGCGCTACACACAGTCAGCAAAATGGCGCCTATTTGGGCTTTGCATTTTCAACCAAATCCATGTATTCAGGACATTTTATTTATTGATTGTTGGGCTCAAATCAAATTGCAATTTCCATTCTTATCTAATTTTTCATCACCTTTCAAAGTGGGACTTCCCTTTAATTTGGCACCTGTTTTTCCCACAATTCCCAACATATTTTTCTAATACTTTTATTGGTAATTTGGTGTTATTTATTTTTATTGAATTTGCCCCAAAATGACAAGGGCGATATAATTTCCAATTTATTGTATTTCTGTCAAACAAGAAGCTGTGAAAACTCAGTAAAAAATCAAATATATATTGAGCTGATAGTTAATGTCTTTGTTCATGGTTAAATTTAATTAACCTCCATATCCGGGATAACCTCCATAAACATACACATTTTAAATAAAAAGATTATTTACTTATAGTCTCAAGTATCCTTAGGGATTTCCAAACGTGACTTTAGCCATTAACTGTTATTTGCATACAAAAGCTGCTAACTAAGATAAAAGCAATTTATCTTCTCATAGTTTCCTTTGAAAAATAAGTAAAAAAAAAACCTCAAGGTGTTTCCATTCAAGTATATACTTAACTTTTCCATTATTTATTTGATAAAAAACCAAAATTTTCAAATTCCTGGCATTTTTTTAATTCCAGTGTCTGTGTGTAATTTTAGGTTATTAACTTTTTTTATTTTTTCCAAAAATTACTAATTTTTCTTGTGAAAAATCTCATGTATACGGAAATAGAAAATACACTCAATATGCAATTAACCTTGACATAAAATTACTTTGGTTTTTAATGTAAAAAAAAATGCAACAAAATATACAAAATTATCTTTAGAGGAAAATAATATAAGCAAAGAAAAATAATTATACTTCAATGTCCTTTGAGCCATAAATAGAAATTTCATTTAAACTTTTCATGGTTTTCAATGCTGCATATTTATTTTTGAAAACCATTTTTTATTTCATTTTTGAGAGTAGAAAAGGCTTATGATCAGTGCTAGAATTAGTTTCAGATATTAGAGGTTGGTGAACTAACCACAGAAAATTAAACTAGTTTCTGGGTTCTGTTACAATGGTTTTTTGGTAAACTGAAATGTTTTCTGCCTCTACAGGATAAATGGAATATTATTCCCCAAAATACAGGAATATTGAAGAATTTTTCACAAAATATATGCAAATTTTAAGAATTTTTCATACAATATTGGAATATTTTAAGAATTTAAACAAAATATAGGAATGTTTTAAGAATTTTTCACAAAATATATGAAATTTAGAAATGTTTCACAAAATATAAGTATTTTAAGAATTTTTCACAAAATAGGGCCTAGCCTATAAGTATTTTAACAATTTTGTATACAATATTAGAATATTTTAAGAATGTTTCACAAAACAAAATGTATAGGAATACTTTAAGAATGTTTCACAAAACAAAATGTATAGGAATACTTTAAGAATTGTTCACAAAATATTTAGGAATATTTTGAGAATTGTTCACAAACATTTAGGAATATTTTGAGAATTGTTCACAAAATATATAGGAATATTTTGAGAATTGTTCACAAAATATATAGGAACACTTTAAGAATTGTTCACAAAATAAGAATATTTTAAGAATGTTTCACATAATATATATGAATATTTTGAGAATGCTTCACAAACTATATAGGAATACTTTAAGAATTGTTCACAAAATATAAGAATATTTTAAGAATGTTTTACATAATATATATGAATATTTTGAGAATGTTTCACAAACTATAGGAATATTTAAAGTCTTTTTTACAAAATATAAGTATTTTAAGAATTTTTCGTACAATATTGGAATATTTTAAGTTTTCACAAAATATAGGAATATTTGAAGAATGTTTTACAAAATATAAAACTGCTTTAAGAATTTTTCACTTAAATATAGGAATATTAAATTGAGAAATTATTTTCCAAAAAAGCAGGAATATTATGCAATTTTTTTCCAAAAATATAAGAATAATTTTTAGGATGTTGGAAGAAGTTTAGAGGATCATTTTTCCTCATAAATATTACATGATAGGGTGAGTTCAACTTTCAAAAAAGGTGAAATTGATCCTAACTTCAATTTGTGATGGTGTTATTCAATTTATGAAATTTATCCAAAAATAAGACATTAAATAAAAGATTTATATTGAACAAAAAAAATCAGAAAATTTGAGAAAATTTACCAAAACATCTTAAAATCTGTCTATATTACAGAGACAGGTCAATACCAATTTAAAATTCTCCCTACAAAATGGCGTCATCCAGCCTTTGCTGAAGCGCCGTTTTGCCTTTATTTCAACACACATACTCGCTTGTAATGGTTAAGAACCACAAGTACAGCACATAATTAAAATAATTGTTAACTAATACCGCCATTTTGTAGGGCATTTTATAGTTCCAGCTCTAAAAAAGTCTTTTAAAGTTCTAGTCTACAGGCCTACCAATAACTATTCTTAAACAATAAAAATGCAAGTATTGTCTAACTGAAATGAAAGAAGTCAGGTGAATAAACCCAATAATTATTCTGTTAGGGGGACAAACAATGGCCAGGTGAGGCAGCCATTTGAATTTTACGCCAAAGTATTTTTGAAAAAAATATTTTCAAAGAGAAATTAAAAACTGAGATGAGTCAATCAACATTGTCTACAACACAAATGAATAATGCACTTGAGTGATTGTTAATGTGCTATTTAAAAACCAATTTCTAGTTATTTTCTTGTCTATCAAAATTATGTTAAGCCTGTCCAAAAAAGGCTTAAGTTAGTGAAATAAATGCAATTTTAAGTACTTAATTGATCGCATAATATTGTTTCCCTATAGGGTATACCGTATACATTTCAGATTAGAAAAATTAGGACTTTTTTCTAGACAGGTAACAATTTGGAAGTGTGAATTTGAAGATGGGCGTTATCACCATTAGGCCTATTTCGAATTAATGATTACGTTTGATTCCCCTGGCACCATTTTTGTCCCTGTTGCAAAGCTAGATATGATTGGTGCAAGTGTATCAGATCAATCCATTTTAGGATTCAATAATACCTAATAGAAAAAAACAATTTTTGATACTTTTAACATATAACTGCAAAGAGTAAGTCCCACTTCATTAAGTTTGTTTTAAATGTTAGACATTAGAACAAAATGTAGAAATAAAATCGATGGCTTAATTCACAAGTAGCGAATAAGCCAAAAGCTGCTTTTGAGATAATAGCGTTTTTATCCAAAAATGGTATAACTTAGAACTAAACAATGTTAAAAGGCTGAAATTTGGTGAATAAATTTAAAACAATATAAATATTTTATAGGGAATGTGCTATTTTTTTGATAAATAATTTGATTTAGGGCCTATTAAGTAATTTGAGAAATAAAGGGCTTAAAAATGCAAATTCGCTAGTTTGACTTTGATTAATTTTGCAGGAAAGCGAAATAAATTAAGTGTGAAGTAGCACATGTGCACATCCATTAGTTTGCCTATTGAACAAAAAAAATGACCGAAAATTGACAGTTCGCTACTTGTATTTTAATAAAAATCCAGGTATCAAGAAACTTTTGAAAGATAAACTAACGAATGGTACCATTCACTACTTGTAACTTTTAGGGATAATACCTTGTTGGATATTCGCTACTGCTCACTTCTGTAACTTTAACAATTATTGGTTAAACTAATTTCTGTAATGTTAAGTTCATTGGGGACACTTCCAGGATCACAATGCAATGGTACAATTCGCTTATTTTTGACAAATCGGCTTATTCGCTACTTCTGAATTAAGCCATGGAAAGAATACTATTGGAATTAATCTTACAATTCATGAGAAATAACAATTTTAATGTAAAACATGGAAAGCACCGTAGTGCCTGACCTCAGGAATACCAGAATCATAAACACTCAGAAATTTTAGCGCCATCTGTTAGTAACGGAAGAAACGCTCGCCATTAGAATCATTCAATGTATTTCAACATAAGATTTAAGAAAAAATGGCGGAGTATGGTGGAAGTTCTGAGATTTTTAGGATAGAGTACACTTGGTAGTGCTTTTGGTGGTAAATTTCTCCATATAGGGTCAATATTTTAAAACAAATTTTATGTTAGGTGTATTAATATTACTTACAGTCCCACACACACACAAAAGTGACCCTCTGAGAATTATATCAGATGCAATCTCGTCCGATTACAACAGGTTCAAGGAGCAAAGCCCTTTAACAAAAACGACCTTTGCAAGGTTGTTGGGTGAATGGAGGTCAACAAGGTGGATCCCACTTTTCTCTGTGGCTCCTTATGGTGCAACTTTCTCAAAAGAAGTGGGATATCTTTTGTAGAAAGAAAGGGTGAAAACTTGGAGAAATTTTATTCCACCTACACTAATATCATGTTTTATGCAGCAGTAATCAGTTCAGATGAATTCAAAGGTCAAAGTAACTAACTGCATAAAGTATAATGGTATACTGATGGTAGGGCTTAATTCGGAAGTAGCAAATGAGCCAAAAGTTGCTTTTGAGAAAAAAATTATAATTTGGAAATAAACAATGTTAAAAGGCTGAAATTTGGTGAACAGATGAACCAATATATATTTTATAGGAAATGGGATAATTTTTATTAAATAATTAAAATAGTAAATTAATTAAGTAATTTGAGAAATAAAAGGCTTCAAAATGCACATTCGCTAGTTTAACTTTGATTAAGTTTACAGGAAAGAGAAATAAATACAGTTAAAAGTAGCAAATGTGCACATCCATTAGTTTACCTATTGAACAAAGTGAATGTAAACAAAAGTAGCGAATCTTGTCACGTTCGCTACTTCTATTATTATAAAAATCCAGGTCACGAGCAATTCTTAAAAGGTAAACTAACGAATGGTACCGCTACTTTAACTTTTAGGGATGATACCTCGTTGGATATTTGCTACTTTTCTCTTCTGTAACTTTAACAATTATTAGTTAAAAGTAACTTCTGTAACTTTAGGTTAATTAGGGACACTTCCAGGATCACAATGGTACACTTATTTCATTTTTGACAAATTGGCTCATTCGCTACTTCTGAATTAAGCCTTCGATATGGTGTCCAAATAGAGTTATTGTCAAAAATAATAAGGCAAAAACAAGAAACACAGAGACAGATAGACAAATACAGAAAGTACCCCTTTAGTGTTTCTGCTATTTAGCCAATATATGCAGATTTCTGCAGAAACCATATAGCAGAAAATATACTTTTACTGAAATCTTTTTACATTAGTGATCAATTCTGAAATTATTTAAAAGTAGGCCTAGAAAGCATACAGAAACATAGAAAAACAGAGAATATAAGCAAACAGAGTGATCAGAAAATAAACGGATTTCAAATACTAGTTTATTTTAAAACAAAATAACTAGCAACCATGCACTTTTCATCATGCATGGCACCATGAATTAATCCAATTCGGCAATTTTTTATATTTTTGGCACAAAATCCATCATGGGTCTCTTTAATAGGTGATTTTTACCACATGTTTGTTGTCAGAACAAAGGATTCAACGACCATAACGCTGTTGTTTCCAACTTAGTTCCTAAAGGCTATTGTAAGGAACAATAAGAATGGATTTTGCACATTTTGTGCAAGTCCTACATGCTGATTAATATTATTCATTTGGGAAAAAACTCCCCCGAAACTGGGATTATATGTAAAGTGAAGTCATAAGTAGCATTGATTATTAAAAAAATCAATGCCCTTTCCTTTTGTCATTCTAACAATGCTGTAGAAGGTTGAATTTTTACTGCAGGTTGCATGCTCAAAATGTCACGGTCAAGCTAAACCATAGTAAAATATCAAACCTTCATATATTTCATAAATTAAAAAAGTTATTTTTTTGAAAAAATATACAATTCTGAAATACTTCCCACCTGCCCATAGGCAACTGCCATTAAAAGTAAGGATATTAGGCGTATTTTGGTACCTACTATGATCATGTAACTATTTCAGTCTATTTGGTTGCAGGGTCTGAAGCTGAGGCGTTTTTGCAGTAGCCTCTGTCATTTTGTTGTGCAGGATCACAGTGAAAGGTAACAAAAAAGTGTTACCCCCTTGTGATCTACTTAAATAGGTAGAGTACCAAATGAGATCACAGATATGAAACACAGAGAGCAGTGCATATGCATTGTTGCAAAAGCATTTTTGCAGTATCCTCTGTCGTTTTGTTTTGCAGGATCACAGTGAAAGGTAACAAAAAAGGTTACCCCCTTGTGATCTACCTAAATAGGTAGTGTACCTAATGAGATCACAAATATGAAATACAGAGCAGTGCATTTGCATTTTTGCAGTATCCTCTGTCGTTTTGTTTTGCAGGATCACAGTGAAAGGTAACAAAAAAGTGTTACCCCCTTGTGATCTACCTAAATAGGTAGTGTACCTAATGAGATCACAAATATGAAACACAGAGCAGTGCATTTGCATTGTTGCAAAAGCATTTTTGCAGTATCCTCTGTCGTTTTGTTTTGCAGTATCACAGCGAAAGGTAACAAGAATGGTTACCCACTTGGGATCTACCTAAATAGGTAGAGTACCAAATGAGATCACAGATATGAAATACAAAGAGCAGTGCATAAATTGCATTGTTGCAAAAGCATTTTTGTAGCATCCTCTGTCGTTTTGTTGTGCAGGATCACAGTGAAATGTAACAAAAAGGGTTACCCACTTGTGATCTACTTAAATAGGTAGAGTACCAAATGAGATCACAGATATGAAACACAGAGAGCAGTGCATATGCATTGTTGCAAAAGCGATTTTAAGTATCCTCTATCATTTTGTTGGGCAGGATCACAGTGAAAAGTAACAAAAATGGTTACCCACTTGTTATCTACCTTAATAGGTAGAGTACCAAGTAAGATCACAGTTATAAAACAAAGAGAGCAGTGCATTTGCATTGTTGCAAAAGCGTTTTTTGCAGCTGCCTCTGTCGTTTTAATGTGCAGGATCACAGTAAAAGGTAACAAAAAGTGTTACCCACTTGTGATCTACCTAAATAGGTAGAGTACCAAATGGGATCACAGTTATAAAACAAAGAGAGCAGTGTATTTGCATTGTTGCAAAAGCATTTTTGTAGTATCCTGTCGTTTTGTTGTGCAGGATCACAGTGAAAAGTAACAAAAAGAACTACCCACTTGTGATCTACCTAAATAGGTAGAGTACCAAATGAGATCCCATACATGAAACACAGAGAGCAGTGCATTTGCATTGTTTTAAAAGCGATTTTGCAGTATCCTCTGTCGTTCTGTTGTGCAGGATCACAGCGAAAGGTAACAAAAAGTGTTACCCACTTGTGATTTACCTAATTAGGTAGAGTACCAAATGAGATCACAGATATAAAACACAAGAGAGCAGTACATTTGCATTGTTGCAATTGGGTTACAACACATGATTTAGTTATTGAACTACTTGTGAACTGGATCACAAAAGTGCATGATCTGATCACAACGGCAAACTAGCCTAATAAATTGGATAAACAAGGCTGCTTAAAATTTTCAGTAGAAACATACATGCATAACCTTAAATTAAATTTTCCTGCAAAATTTCTCACCATAATTATAAAATGTCTGCATAAATTTGATTATAAAAGCAAATATTGACAGTAAAAACTTCCAGTTTTGAGACTGCTTTCCAAAATTAGAAATGAAATAAAAATTAACATTGACTGGCATGTTAATATTGTAAGACAATAAATAATTTAAATTGATATTTTGCGTGTTGAAAGCACAATTTTTGCAATAAAATTATGATTTTTTATAGAACTTGTAGCACAAGCTGGATAAGAATTATGATATTTTTTGATAGATATGCCGACCACAAAGTGTGTTGAAAAAATAAAAAAAAATACTAACAAGTACACCAGATCATGTCATAAAGATTAACTTACTTCATTTGTTTTATTTTATACAGAAATTAAAAAATTAAAAGTTTATTAACTGATTTCTCATGCAGATTGAATTTTTGAGTAATCTGAACCATGAGTGGAGAATTATTGAGACTTTCCAGTTCATTCTTTCGATGAACAGGATATGCTTTGGTTTTAAATAATCAGCAACTATTAATGTATTTTTCTATATTTAGGCCTATTCAGAATTTCAAAAATATTATCAAAATTGGATAGTTTTTTATACAAATTAAACCTAAATTGTTATTGGTATATAATATGTTGATGCACATACATGCATACTTAATTAACACCTGTTGGTCAAGAAGCAATTTAAAACTAGGAAATGACTCGTGCTAAATATTAATATATTTTAATCATGTTAATTACTAATTAATGAAAATAGAATGATGGATTACATGTTATACTTCAATATTTATAATTAGTTATAATTATTCCAGACTAAGAAATGTAATTAACTGCTCAAATAAAAAAATATAAATTATGACATTTTTGAATGAAAATTATGGATTTTTTGATGATCATTTTATTCTTACTAACTCACTAGATTCCTATTCAACTATGGTGAACGAGCTAGCTGTTAGCTGTTATAGCCTCCCAAGATGGCTGACACAATATTAGCCAATACATAATAGTAAATTAATTTTAAAAGAAAGGAAATAAGAAAATATTACTACCAAAGCTAAACAAATTTGTAATTTCACTTGTCATGAATCTTAGATCTTATATAAAACCCCAACAGCGCCATATTGCCCACTAGTGGTGACTGGTGACAGAAAGGCGAATTATTCACAACTGGCTGCCACTAGCACCACTTAGTAATAGCCGTGGTAACTTTCACCATTGAAAGCATCATTGTTTGGCTTCACATTTTATCTATACAATCAGGCAATGGAAACATTTGTTATTGACTTCTAGTGCAAGTAGATTCAACCAAGGTCAACTACCTAGCTGTTAGATTCACAGACTCCCAAGATGGCTGACACAATCAGCCCATGCATAACAGTTAACATTATTCTCGCCTGTTGGTGCTTTGGTAGTTTCTTCCCTAAAATTGATCCTCCTGATCTTTTAGTAGTGTCATTGAAATGATGAGCTTGACCATTTTATTTCTCCTTATAAGTAAGTCTTTTTTATATTAACAATTCGGTTTTGATATCCACTTTAATTTCACTTTCTACTAAAAATAACTTCCCTTAAAGTTAACTTCCCCTTTAAGGGGGCTGTCCACACTTTTAACAGCATGGACCTATGGGGATTTCAATGTTAACTTCGTTTTCTTCAAACTGATATAACTCAAGAACGGGTAACAGTTTAACGATGGGGTTTGATTTTTTTATAAAGATTATTAAATTTACTAAAAACTGATGCATGATTATGACGTCACATGCATTCTGA
>JAQIXP010004980.1:0-10897 GCA_034700285.1 Proteroiulus fuscus | reverse complement strand
TTTTGCCTGACCTGTTTATTTAAGCTAAGTCTATTTAATTCAATTATATGCCTATCACTAGAGGAATCTAGCTTCTCTTCAAGTTAGTAACTTAATACAAGTAAAAAGTTATTAAAGGCATAAACTTCACAGAATCCTCACTCCACATGTTTAGCACAATTTTTAAAAAAATACTATTGAAAATTATGCTACTAGAAATTTGAAGATATGACTACACTCCTTTGTATTACACCATATATTTTAATATTTCAACAATAAAATGTCATACATTATAACATTCATTATAACATTTGTATTTATTACTATCTATTACAAGTATTAATAAAGATTAATAACACATTTGGAACAAATGGTCTCAAATCAATGGTCTAAAAATAGATCTCGATAAATGTCAACTCGTCAGAACCACAGTGAAATTTCTTGGTAATATAGTATCAGCTGAAGGAAGCTGCCCAGATCCTCGCAGAGTTGCAGACATCGACAAGTTTCAACCTCATGAAAACGTGAAGATGCTTTTCTCGTTTCTACAACTTGCCAACTACTTCCGAAAGTTCATCAAAGCATTCTTAAAGAAAAACCTGCTGTTGCGCAAACTCCTCAATAAGAAGGTCAAGTTTGTTTGTCTTGCAAAGCATCAAGAGATCGAGGACCAGTTGAAGACAATTCTGAAGTTATCTTTATTAATTGCATGCTTCAATCCCAAGGCACCAACAAGAGTCAGAGTAAATGCATCACAGTCTAGACTTGGAGCAGTAATTTTGAGGACACAAGAGGAAAAAGAGTCACAGTGTATGCTAGCAGAGCACTCACCAAGCACAACAAGTCCTGACCATCCTGATAACCGACCAAGGGTTAGGATTAGTTGGAACCAAGGCTCAGATATTCTACAAGAAGTTTGGAATCTGTCACCAGACAACAGCTACCTACTGGCACCAAGCCAATGGACTGGTAGAAAGAATGGTTAAGGCTATAAAGCAGTGCCTCCGTCAATTTGTTTTGGAACAGAGTAGCTGGACTGTAGCTGGACAGAGTAACTGGAGCAAACCAGTATGGCCACTACAAGAAAACCAGTGTTGCTAGATTATTTGAAGCAGGTGCTTGACAAGATGGCACAAATGGCAGCAGCGATGCCAGTGATGGCTATTGTTACAAGACCACAGCTGACCATTGTTCTGCAGACACCAACAGGACCAGTCAACATCTTAGGATAAGTACAAGTATGGTGTACAAGTACCGCAGACCAGTGCTTCTATGTGGCAAATACTCATTAGGGCATTTCTAGACAAATTAACTTGGGAAGAAGTAAAAAACCTGTTTTTTAAACAATACAGGAGACCAAAATTCCTACACAAGCACCAAACAATCCTTATATGGCGTGAACTAGGTGAAACAGAATCCATCAACAATTTCATGGAAGAAAAGATGAGGCTCTAAAGAAAAGTGGACCCAGACATAAGAACATCTTTAAGGGGACACACTTTCGGCACTGCACTCAGATACAAGACTTGTAGGCTACAAGTTTTCTACCTATGAAGAACTTAAGCCTGTCTTGCAGTGGAGACCGATCATAAAGAAAAAGCTTTAACAGCTGCTGCAGTGTCTGGAGTAGATATTCAAATTCTTACGATATGCAGACCTGAAACTCAAACCAAAGACACGTTTCTTTGGTTTTGAAGTGACAGTTACTTCGAAAAGTTTCTGTAAGCTGTGTGGAGCCAGAACCCATCAAGGTTGGTATCTGGACAAAATATCGCCAGCTAAACATTGTTGGCCATAAGATCGCCGCAATAAGGTCGTTGGAGAAAAATGTCACCATATAATATCAGTGCCTGGTCATTAGGTCGTAAAACAATAAAATCACTGAACAATAAGGTCAACGTAATTCACATAGCCTTTTAAATCTATTTATCATGTTATGCACATAATTTTGAAGGTTTAATTCAGAAGTGACAAATTAGCCCAGTTGCCTTAAAGATAATAGGGCTTTTATGGAAAAATGGTAGGCCTATTACTTAGATATAAACCATGTTAAATATCTGAAATTTGGTGAAAAGATAGAACGATATACATATTGTGTAAAGAATGTGCTAATTTTTTTTAAAGAATTAAAGTAGTAAATTAATTACATAATTTGAGAAATAAAAAGCTCAGACATGCAAATTTGCCAGTTTGACATTGATTAATTTTGCAGGAAAGCTAAATAAATAATGTTTGAAGTAGCACATTTGCACATCCATGAGTTATGCTATTGAATAAAAAGAATGCAACAATAAATAATAACAAATCTACGTCCCAAAAAAATTTTAAAATGTAAACTAACTAATTGTACTATTCATGCATTAGCGTAACTTTTATCGATGACAACTGTAGCTTATTCACTACTGTTTACTTCTGTAACATTAATTAACAATTATATTATTAGTTAAATTAATTTCTGTAACTATAGGTTAATTAGGGACACTTCAAGGATCACAATGGTATAATTCTATTATTTTTGACAAATTGGTTTATTCGTCACTTCTGAATTTAACCATCGATTTATTATAATTTAATTACTTACTTTTAAATTTTACCTTTTTGACTTGTTTTTACATTAAACAATAAAATCTGACAATTAAAAAAATTATTTTCTAAAAAAATAATAGGAGAAAAGTTTATTATAGAAATCTTGGTATAACTGAAGGTATATTCACCACATTTTGCAAGACAAAATTCTATTTATTTAACAGGTTACAGTATTGGTATAGATTCTTTCAGGTATAACTGAATGGTTAGGCAATCTTATGTTATAGGTGATCACACATATTGGCAATCTTATAACCCAAAGATCCAATTTACTAGCAACCTGTTGGTTGGTCGATCTTTTGGATTTGTGATAAATGTCTTGTGATCTTTGTCTGGCGACCTTCTGCTGGCGATCTTTTGTCATGTAATTAAAAAATCGAAGCCGACCAGCAGTTCCCGAGACCTAGTAACAAGACAGAAGTTTAGTTTCCTCGGTTTAGCCAGACATTACCAATGCTTTATTGACCACTTCACGCAAAATTGCTGTTACTCCACACACTTACCGGTGATAGTTCACAAGTGAGATGAAAGTTGCAAAGAAGACTGAGGTTTTAAAGGACATGCTCTGATCTTTATGACATTTAATCTATCACTGCTGGTATCATTACATACAGATTCCTCACTGCACCGACTTGAAGCATTTATATAGTATATCAGGGAGAGAAAAAGGACCAACATACTCTTGCGTATGCTTCAGTGTTTGGTCATAAGGGTGAATTCAAAAAGAGTGAATACATAAAGGCGAAGACAAAATGTGCAAAAGTACAAATCAACGAAAGTAAAAAAGGCAAATGTAAAAAGGCTTGAAAGCTATACAAGCGAATGGAAAAACAGGTGTTGTAAAAACTTAACTTAACCTACCCTACCCTAACTAACCTTACCTAACCAATACCAATACCAAAACCAACAATAGTTGTTTACTTGCTGTAAGGTAGAAGTCTCAGATGCACCCTGTTACTCCCAGGTAGGCACAAGTATCTTCCCAGCTGATCTCTGTTGCAACGGACTCCTTACTCCAAACTCCAATGCTCCAATAACTTACCACAACTCCAGTTCGTCATAAACTCCGTTTATTTTTCCTTTCACACTTTCACTATCATTCCTCACAAGCATACAATCAGTAGACAAACTCTATAAAGTAATTAACAATAATTATTGAACTCATACAACTCAACTCATTCACTCTCTCATTCGAACTGATCAATCACACCGTCAAAGATGGCGCTCACTTGTCACTGATGAAAGAATTTTCCTCATCACGTGACTCCTCATTTGCATAAAAACAATATCGTCATGACTCAACACAAAAACACTTCAAACAGGCAGGAAAATTGGCGCCAACATTACACCTCCCCACCGAACTTCAACTTGGTCCTCCAAGTTCAGAAACACTTTAAAACATTAAAACAAGTCCAATCCTCTTCGGATGAATCACACACTGACCTGTTTAAGGAGCCGGGTCCACCCTGGGCTTTTGATTCTTTTATGTCTGTTTCCATCGGACTTCTCTAATGGGCTTTCACCAGACTTCACTGCACTGTTCCTCACTACGGTGACACAGCTTTCCGTTGCCATTTACCTGGCACTCCCGCCGAACTACTGGGCTTTCAACACACTTCCCTTGAACTCATCACGGCAGCACGGCTTTCCTCTGCCATTTCCTACTGCAGGTACCTCGCACATCTTCTGCCATTTTCCTCTCTCACCACATTGGCGCCACACATGCCCACCAACGTTCTCCTCGTAACACATGCCCTCCTCCACTTTAGTCCTCTCCACAGAAACCAATTCCAAAAATTAGTCAAAACGAAAAAACTCCATATTAATTTTGCCCCTCCACGCACCATTGTACTATAGTGAAGCACTCGCTGCCAACTCGCAGGGGCATAACATTCAAAATGGCGCCCGCCCAAAAATCACTCAAAATTTTAACTCTAAACCTCCAAATTTCAGCCCCAATACTCACTCCTGGATGTGGCAAAGTTTTTGCAGATCAAGCAGTCTTTACCCTGCACCTCCACCATGTAAGGTAGAAGACTCAAGATGCACCCTGTTACTCCCAGGTAGGCACAAGTATCTTTCCAGCTGACCTCTGTTGCAATGTACTCCTTACTCGAAACTCCAATGCTCCAATAATTTACCACAACTCCAGTTCGTAATAAACTCCGTTTATTTTTCCTTACACACTTTCACTATCATTCCTCACAAGCATACAATCAGTAGACAATAAACTCTATAAAGTAATTAACAATAATTATAGAACTCTACACTCACTCATACAACTCAACTCATTTACTTTCTCATTTGAACTGATCAATCACACCAGCCAAGATGGTGCTCACTTGTATCACGTGACTCCTCATTTGCATATAAACAATATCGTCACCATGACTCAACACAAAAACACTTCAAACAGGTGGGGAAAATCAGCGCCAACATTACATGCCACAACTTATATGAGTTGAAAAACCTGAACTTGCAATAAACGAATATGTTAATGGATTGAACGCGCCGAGCAATACAGTCTCCGTAAATGACTTGGAGACAATAGCTGTCATCGACAGTGGTGCAAGCCTCTCAATTGTAGATGAATGATTTCCTTTTAAAGTAAAAATCACAGTTACAAAGTGTGCAGTTGCCAGAATAGAAGCAGTATCCGGGGACAGTTTAAACATGATTGACCGTGCATCTCTGAATGTTAAGATACGCTATCAATGTATTAAACAGTTTCTATGTGCTCAAACAAAGAGCACAAAACATGTCAACATTTGTCTTGGGGAAACAACTTCGGCAGCACCACAAGACTATTAATAGCACCAAGTGGTCCGTCCCCGTACAATGAGGACGAATATGCCGATGGGGTAAAATCTTCAGGAGTCATGATGGTTGACCTTGCAAAAGAATGTACGATGTCAGCCAGAGATTTTGAAAGCAAATTTGGAACCTGTAAGTAAGCAACACTGCAGTGCACTAAGGACCAGTGCTTCCAAAACCGGATTACCTTACAAAGGAGAGTAGTGCAATAGAAGATGCAGTTAATGGTCTCTTTAATACTGGAGGAATTCTAGAGGACAGACATCTAAAAGATGCAGTGAACTTTGCGATATAATCAGTTAAGTTAGTGTGCCATCATTCACTCAATCGTAGGTACACGTAAAGATCGACGTGCTTGACGACGAATGCTATGTGATCATCGAAGCAGTTTTAGACTTATTTGAGCAACATGTTCAATTGGCAAGAAGATTGAACATCCATCGTATGTATTCATACATCCTAATGTATGAATAAATTCCTCAAGCAGTCTGGAATGAAAAGCAGTAGTGCAGATCTCTGCATGTACTACTCAGAGAGCAAATAACACTATGAAGACATCTGGTATTGTGTTTACAAGTGGACGATGGTCTGCTGATGGGTGTGGAAGCCATAAGATAGCAGCACGTTTTGAGGTGTCCATCAGTGAAGTTGACAACTACCTCAGCATGCAGATCAAACAGCAGGATGATGGTGCAATTGAGATCAGTTAGACCACTAAAGTTTAGCATTTCCTTAAGCATAACTAGATGACAGATGCTAATCCCGTAAAACTGCTGATCGAACCAGGTTGGTGGCCTGGGGACTCATCATTAATCGACAACAAGACCAATTACAGAGAAGTAATCGGCAGTCTGCTGTATTTGGCACCGTGGATGCAACCAGACATTGCTTTTGCAGTGAATGTTGCATCAAGGGCCCAAGATGCACCGACCCAGGCCCATCTACAGTTGACAAAGTGCATCATGCAGTACTTGAAGGGTACCAGTGGTGACTGTAAACATTACGAGGTGCAAGTAATGGATATTGATGCTTACAGTGATGCCAATCAAGCTGGACAAGGTGACCCGCAGATCGACTAGCAGTAGTGTGATAACGTTTGCAGCAGCTGGTGGTGCTGTGCTCTGGAAGAGCAAACTACAATGGTGTGTGGCGTTATCTTCCATGGAGGCCGAGTACGTAGCAGCCAGTGAAACAGCAATGTTGATAGTTTAGTTGGCTCAACTACTGACAAGCATGTCAGGGTCAGTGGCGAGATGATGCCGACTTTATTCATTGACAACCAGATTGCTATCAAACTGGTTGGCAACCCGCAGTTCCACAAGCTGTCAAAGCATATTAAGACAATATTACTTCGTTTGTCAACTGGTAGCAGAGAAGATCAAAGTGCAGTACATCATAACAGAGGAGTAGGTGGTGGATGTCTTCACCAAAGGCCTGCCAGCAGAGAAACTCCAGATGATGGGGATCTGGACATCCAGCAATGTGTCCAGCAGAGCATGCCTTGCTTAGACAATTACAAGTGTTCCAGATGTTAGACATTACGAGAGAGTGTTGAGGTTTAATGAGCAAATCTGCGAGTTGCTTGTTCCTGCATATGTTTTTCCACAGTGCATTTGCGTGTTGTGTTGCGCCCTCTAGTGTCGAATCAACGTAAATAAAATTTGAATCTAAACTCGGATTTACCCTCAGATAAGACCAGAAATGAGTCATTCATCATTGGTTGTTTGTCAAGCCCTCTATTGTTAAGGCGTTATCTATCATAGTTCCCATTGTGACAGGGGACCACCCTTTCATGATAATTGGTTGAGGCTGTTTGACCTTAATTCCAAACTTGCCACCAGGGTGCGCACCTGGACCGATTTCAGAGTGAATTTGAGTTTAGCACATTTGCAGTAGAGTGAAAAAGTTTTTTCACTCGAACCAGTGAGTTTGACAAGTGATGTTTGCCACAATGTTTGTTGTGTTCTTTGGAAAGTAAACCTATTGTTTTTAACTAACTAGCATTGATTTGTCCACCTCAACAGTTTGGACTAATGCTCTTGAAACGATGCAAAAAGTACTAGATAGTCTTCTCGCTAATATCAAGTATGAGACTTGTCTAATATAAATGGACGACATCTTCACCTATGACAAGTTTCAGCAGATGCTTAAGCATCTGTAGCAAATATTCGAACTCTTACAATCTGCCAACCTAAAACTCCAACCAACAAAATGTTTCATTGGTAATTTAAGTGTTACCTTAAACACATTCTGATAACAATGTGGAGATTACCTCAAAAAGGTTGACACCATCCAACCCGAGACCAAGTATCAAGACAGAAGTAAAGTTTCCTTAATTTAGCCAGATATTACCTTTGCTTTATTAAGCACTTTGCAAAAATCCTTGAGCCACTCCATGCACTCACCAGTGATAGTGCCCTACAAGTGGGATAAACACGAAGAAGCCTTCAAGAATGTAAGGGACAAACTCATTAATGCTCCAATCCTTATGTTTGATCCATCACTGTCAGTATTATTACATGCATATGCCTCACTCCTTGGATTTGGAGCAGTGATATATCAGGGAGAGAAAATGGACCAATGTGTTCTTGCATATACTGTGCAGTGTTTGGCTAAAAATGAATAGGTCTACTACAATACTGAGATGGAAACACTTACTATCATCAGGACAACCTCGAGCCAACATACTGGATGGGGTTCCCTACCCCATTTGTATGAAGAGTTTGACCACAGACTGCTTATAGTTGATCAAAAATCACTATGCGAGAAGACTTCACCTGGACAGGACTGGTGTAAATTGCCACTTTTGAATAGTTAAAACTCACTAGGATTTAAAGAAATCTGATGGACTGGACTGACAGGAAACTTTGTACTACGCGAAGAATTGTGACTCCTGTCAAAAGTTTCAACTTAGCCAACAAAAGCCACAGAATTTTTGCAGCCGATTGAGACAATGGTAGGCCTACTACTGATGCAAGACTGAGGTATCTACTTCCACGGACCAATGCTAGCAGTAATTCATGGTCTATGCTATATTATCTTTGCAGCGGACTACAGCATGAACTTCATTGTAGCTAAGCTACGAGCTAGCACACAGTCAAACAATTGTCAATTTCTTGACAGAAGTTGCCATGCAATTTGGTTTTCCACATTGAGTGACATTGAACAAATGAATGCTATTCACCTCAGACATGTCACAGACTTTCTTCTGAGTCAACAAGATTGATCAATGTTCTACGCCTTATCCCCAACAGGCAGATGGACTAGTTGAGCATGGTTACAAGACAATCATGGAGATGGTGAGACAGCACCTAGACCCGCTGTTAAACCAGGACTGGATTTATTCAGTCACAATGCATTATGGTTTATAACACTAGTAAGTATGCAATGACAGAATTCACAATATTCTTTCTGCTTCAAAGATATAAGGCCAGGACTGCGCTGGAAGCAAACATTTTGTTTGCTATACAGTTATCAGTTGATGAGCCCATTGAAGAACAAGCGACCCAAATCTGGATATGCCCGGATTAGCTGCAAAATGCATGCCATCAATCCATGGACCAGTTACAATTGTAGAAGTTCAAGAAAAATGGACTCAACTTGTTTAGCAAATTTGTCGATTTGGAAAGATAAAAATGTCAGGTCAAGGTGCATAATTCTTGTCTGAAGCCTAATTTTGAGAAAGCACCACCAAAATATTCAATTTAATGACGAGATGACCAATATATATATTGCCCCTAAAATTAATATGAGGCCAATTCTCGAAGATGCTTATGTAACAAGTGGCTTCAAAGAAACAAGACGATGAAGAAATTGCATGTGATTTACAGAATCAAAGTAGATTTTGCAAAATGGTGTTTCAGTCTACAGAGGATATTATTCTGCAAAAATTTTGGTAGGATTGAAAATCTTAGTTTACGAATTTGGACTTGTTTAAAGTACCCGAGTGAAATGACGCTAATTTGGGACTAATCGAACACTTGCTGCGTGCGGCTTAACAACAATGCGTTAGTAGCCATCATGCAGGCCCAGGGTGCTGGGATGCAAAACCCTACCCGGGCCAACTTATATTTTGCCTATTGGGCCACTCACTAACTGGGCCACCTCGAGTAAACATTGGTATTAGCCACCTGGGCCAACAGTAGCCAGTCTAGGCCTGCCATCATAGCCTCTCAATAGGAACCTGGAGATGATGACTTCGAAGTTCACAAAGAACTTATTAGCATTTGGATATTTCTTTCAATAACTGAAGGAATCCAGTGATGTTTCATTGGAGCCAGCAATATTTTTATACGTTATAGCTTATGGAGTATTAAACACTTCATGCAAACTACACTACTACCAGTGGAAACCATTGAATGTCAGACAACCCCTCATTACTGTCTTTTTCCGCGAACACAGTTTTGATAAGTTGGCGACTACAAGCAAAGTTTGGAAGTGAAGACAGGACCACTAACAGTACCGATTCCGGCACAGGTTTTCAATGACTCACACAGACCCAATAGAAGTGCAGATTTTTGTGCAAGCATGTGGACTTTCTTAACAAGTATCGCCAGCAGGTCGTCTCGAGTTGCCCGAATTTGTCGAAGCGATTATGACCATAACACAAACTGAAGCTAAGTTGCCTGAACCGGTCATCAGCAAAGAACCAGAGCCCAACAAACCATCGAAAAGGCATCAAAGTGCTACTTAAACAGCCGGGAAAATTGATGACATCATTTATGCAGACAGCAAAACTTGTTTACAGAAAATCGTCGACAAGATCTCGTGCACTTCCCGCCATTTTACGTATGCCGCTCAGCCACTGATCTATATATAAACTGGATAGAGGAATGAGGGAGCAAGGATGTATAACAATGGCGGCTGATCATGCATGCTCAAAAAGGTTTTCGTAGCAGAAATATGGCACCCACGCATGCGCATACTCATTTTGTCTGACGTATATATGGGCAATCGGCTGCCCAAATCGTTTTGACCATGGAGGAGGTTTGGAGCATGCGTGGGCGCCATAATACTACTACGAAGAACTTTTTGAGCATGCGCGCGCAGCCGCCATTGTTATACATTGTTGCTCCATAGGGAATCATTACCTATCCTCTATCCAGTTTATATAGAGATCAGTGCGCTCGGCTCGACTTGATCTCTACTCAAGTGCAACTGCAAACTGTGCATGCATACGCTCCCGTACGCGTATATACGTGAAACCAAGCAATCTAATTAAAATGTGCGCCATTTAAAATTATACGTAACACGCTCTTCACTTTGTTACCTCCCTAATATAAGACTACAACTAAGATTGATTATATTAATTAATAAGATTGATAGATAAAATCTTTGAAAACAAGATTTTCAACACATGTCCTAGACTGATGCAATTTCCCGCCATTTCCACCACCGAATGTTCGTGAAGATGTACAGAAAGCACAAATGCAGTTTTTACTTAAAACGTTTTTCAATCTTAATACAACAGTATTTGATAGTTTAATGGGCAGATCATTAAAATGGATCACCTGGGTGA
>JAQIXP010004979.1:0-10902 GCA_034700285.1 Proteroiulus fuscus | reverse complement strand
GGCAAATCCTGTGGTGGGGTTGCAGAAGAGACCGTCTAGTGGTGGAATCGAGTTGCCAGGCCAGCTGCAATCTCCCCGGACACAAGACGGGAGTTCGGCTCGTCCAACTCCGAGGTGTTATATGTGTGGCGGGGTAGGCCACATGGCAGCAGTCTGTTAGAGTGCAACAGGCCCGCCTGTCCTCCTATGTTATCGTTGCGGACAGCCGGGGCATTTCTCGCATGAATGTTCTCATAGGGGTGAGGTTGGGGCAAATCCTACTGGGGTCAGCGATGGTGTCGTGTCATGTTTACGGCTAGTGGAAGAGGCTCCAACCAGAATAGCCCCTAAACCAACCAGTGTCTTGCGTCAGGCGAAGGTACAGTGTTACTGATGTGGCCATTTTGGACATCGGGCTGCCCAGTGTAGTAGGAAAAGCAGATCTAGAGTGGTGTGCTATGGTTGTACCAAACCTGGCTATTTCTGGCGGGACTACCCGGAGGAACCGGTGAGGAACGTGGCCTTAGTTCAGCGTGTAGTGGAAAGTCCGCCCACAAAGCCTGAGAGCGTTGAGAGCAAACCGGTGCTTGAGTTGGCATCCAAGTTAGGTGTGGTTGGTGGTCTGGATGCCCTGATAGGTGTGGAGCTGGCAGTTACGCTTCAAAGGACTGCCGAGAGGGAAGCTGTTATTTAAACTGGCATTGAGGTGTCTCTTGTTTGACAGTCTCTGTTGGAGGGCATACGGTGTAAGATAAATCGCGATTGATTTGCTTCGGATGTGGTTGTGCAAGGGACCACGATTGCCCATGTAGGTCTAGTCGACTTGGATGTGACGGTGTTGAAGAGAACGTTTCGGCACATGTTCTATGTGGTGGATAACCGGCTGTGTCTGCTGGAGAAAGTGATCCTTGGTTTGGATTTTTGTCGACGGGCAAATTTGGTGGTAGACCTTGTGGGGCAGGCGGTGCACTTCCGGAATCTGCAATAAGTGGTGTTAGGCTTTGGGCATGGTTGTTGCCCAGTTTCGGGTGGATTCCAGTTCCGTGCCAGTAGCAGAGCAGATCCGGGACTAGACCGGCTCGGTGGCGAGGATGACAGATGGAGGCCAGCCACAGTGAGGAAGGCCAGGCAGTGGTGCCGAAGTTTCAGTCTGGACGTGACCAGATGTTGTGTGCAGTTGGCCAGGAGGCCAAGCCGAAGAAAAGGAGGGGGGTGTAAGAAATGACTGTTTCCCGCCTGTTTTGGTGCCAATTAAGAGGATGACGTGATATGCAAATGTGGTCAAGTGACTGCAGAAATTCTTCAACAGGGACGTGGCAGCGCCATCTTCAATTGGGAAGAGATAGGACAGTCTTGGCTTGGGTTTTGGACAGGCTGGTTCAGGGACAGTTTTGCAGTTGTTAATGTTGTTTAGTTTATTTGATGTTAATGTGATTTAATAGTTAGAAGTAAATTGTGTAAGTTGTGAATAAACAAGGAGTTTAATTCCAAGCCAGCAGTTTTTTTTGGAGCTGGAAGACGAGCTTGCCAGGGCAAAAATCCTGCTACATTTGAGCAGCATCTTACAATACAGTATATATAAACATTAGAAAATATATAAAATAATGCAAACAACATGTAAGATTTCCAAATGAGTTCACCATATGGGGAGGTAGAAAATAATATAAGTGACAAAAATGCATTGAATAACATGTCACATGTGAGGTAATTGAATATTTTGAAATTTAGTTATCCCATTATTAAATTTGAAAAGGTACCATTTAAAATTGAAAGGTAGATTTACCACATTTAAAAAAAAATACGTGGGATAACAACCTTAAACAACGATACATGTTAAGCAATGCAGTTTTCTCACTTGTATTTATGGTCCACTGTCCACTATGGACTGTAGAAAAAACTGGGGGGAAAACGAAATTTAGAAAACATCAGAAAAGTATAGAAGAGCTGCAATATTTTTGCTGCAAACTAAATTTTCTAGCTGTCAATCAGCAGTTTTTACTGTTGATTTTTTGCAAATATTGCAAAGATTTTCTCCTATTTTCTTATTTCTTGGAATGCAATTTTTCTTGCAATGTATTAATTTTTAAGCATTTTTAATCAGGGTGTCAGGCCGTCTGGTAAACCTGGAAATATCAGGGAAAATTGGAAATCAGTAGTGTCTGAAAATGTCAGGAAAATTTAATCTGTGTCTGGAAAATCAAAATAAAATAGAAAATTAGGTACTATTGGTAATTTATTATTAGCCCATTTTTGAGTGTTTTTGAGCAAAAAAGTCACCTGCGGCACCATATTCTGTTTTTTTTTGTGGTGATTTACAAAAGCCTCCAGATTTTCACATGCAGGCCTTGAAAAATATTTTTGGGTTGTGAAAACATGAATTTGTGGGTGCAGCCAATAGAATTTGCCAAATATTGCAGTTTTAATTGCACATGTCTGTAAAAATGATTTAAAAATCACTTTTGATTAGTCTGGAAATTTGTGAAAATTTGTCTGGAAAACATGGAAATGTCAGGGAAATTTATAACTGGATTTGGCCAGACACTTTATTTAATGCATGAAAACTATGAAAAAAAACAAAGCTTAAGAAAAATTTTGCCTCCGGCATCATGGGCCTCCCCCCTCCCTGCCTCCCTGCAAAATGAACCAGTAGCCCCCTCCAACGGCCCACCCTGGATACGCGCCTGCCGCCGTATTAACTCCCGCCTCACCCAAAACACGCTTTAGCCAACGGGTCAAGGTTTGCACCATAACGCAACGATGCAGAACCTGCGTGGAGATTAAAAGTTCGTTATCTTCACGTAACACTTTGGTATAGCTCAGATAAGAGCTGAACGCCCGCACTACACACAATTCCGGGACCTGCGGGTAAGCCTGCAATTGTAAGGCAGGTTGCGGTACGCCCACACGGGACGTTTTTAACAAAGCCAGAATTGGAATGATAAGTTCACGGTCCGTGCATGAAATGAACTCAAGGGACATATGGGCAAGAGCCTGGGCACGCAATGCACCCAGGATCATGAGAAGTGCGGCCAATTTTGCCGACACCCGCCACAAGGACAGGACCTCATTTGGGCCCAAGGAACAGAGCAGGTCCAAGACGAGCTTAACATCCCAAACCAGCTGATATTTGGGTTGCGGAGGCGCCCTCCGCCATGCAGCCCACAACAACCGAAACACCAAAGGGTGGGCTCCCACACTCAACCCCTCGACCAAAGAAAGAGAAAGACAATGCGAAACGTGCGGTATTGAGGGCTGCGTACCCGGAACACCACGCATGAGTCTCCGCAAGGAAGGACAACACTGCGGACAATAATGCCTGACCTGTGGGAACCGGATGAAGGCCCAAAAATTGACACCAACTGCGCCAGACGACCTCATACTGTCGTCAAGTGCCCGGAGCCACGGAATCCAATAACAGCTACTGGACTAATGGTGAGGCAACGAAAACGGTGATCCTGTCCCCGACATCCGGGCCACCAGGAGGCACAATGACAATGCGAGTGGATGTAACCTATAATGAAAAGGCGAATGCAATAAATCTCTACGCAGTCCAAAAACCAGCAGAGGAGCGTGACACATGGCCAAAAAATGACGAAATCATGCTTGTGCTGGCCAATCTTGAACCACCAAAATGACGGTAGCCCCATCGGAGCCCAGCTTTCGTAAAACCCGGCTAATGATAGGGAAAGGGGGAACACGTAATTATTAGTATTCCCCAACGAAATAGTAAACGCATCCACTGCCTCAGCACCCACTGAGGGCCCCCAGGACACGAACCGTATGCACTTTGCAGTATGAGGAGATGCAAACAAATCAATGCCTGGTCTCCCCAGACAGCAACAAATCTCTTCAAAAATTGACTGATCTAATTCCCAATCGGATTTGTCACGTAAGCGGTGAGATTCAAAATCTGCTGCGGTATTTTCCACTCCGGGAAGAAAGGAGGCCCTCAGCCACAAGGACCGCCTTTCACAGAATTCCCAAATGTTTTCAGCCACAGCTAACAAAGGTTCTGAATGGGACCCCTCATGTTTGTTGACATGAGCAATGGCGGACATACTGTCCATGTGAACAAGTATGGCCATATCGGTTCAGGAGGAACA
Organism: Proteroiulus fuscus; assembly: GCA_034700285.1. Classification (NCBI taxonomy): domain Eukaryota; kingdom Metazoa; phylum Arthropoda; class Diplopoda; order Julida; family Blaniulidae; genus Proteroiulus; species Proteroiulus fuscus. The sequence goes on along the minus strand of JAQIXP010004979.1, from coordinate 6,820 downwards.
CCAAATTTGCAGAGCTTGAAAACAAGCAAGCAATTCCAGGACATTAATATGCGTGCTTTGCAAAGACAAGTCCCAATGACCATTTGCCCGCACCCCCTGGTGTGGAAAAACGGCCCCCAATCCCTGAGGACAGGTGTCCAATTCCAAAATAATCTAAAAAGCGTCAGGACATATAGGACATCCCGACTGGTGTAGATGCAAAATTCACCAATCCAAATTATTCAAGGCAGCTGCCATAAGCCGGATCTGGGAGTCGTAGGAAACCCCAGGTTCTTATAGGCACAAAATGCACTCCCATTCCAACCTTCGCGTATAAATGCAACCATACGTGAAAGCCGGAGTTGCTGCGGTAAGGGACCCAATAACTTTAGACAGATGGCGGACCGAACAACTGACCTGTGTACGTAACTTGTAACACAAGGCATGTAAACTCAACCTTCCTGGCAGGAAGGGCTATGGTCATTTTTATGGTATTGAATACACAACCCAAGTATTCAATTTCCATGGTTGGTTCCAAAATTGATTTAGAAATTTTAATAGTAAACCCCAGGGCTTCCAATAACAACATAGATGCACGAATGTTCTGTAAACAGAACCCATGAGACGCTCCAATCAACAACAAATCGTCAAAATACATGACTGAAGGGAAACCTTTTTTACGCAAAAAAGCCAAAACTGGCCGCAATAATTTAGCAAAAACTATTGGAGCGCAAGATGACCCAAATGGCATGCATTGGTATTCATACCTAATGCCACGCCAATCAAAGTACAAGTATTTTTGATCATCTGGATGTATGGCCACAGCATATAAGCATTTGCCAGATCCAATTTAGCAAGAAAATTGTCAGGGTGTAACAAATTACAAACAGTCCAACAATCCTCTAATTTAAAAGGGGGTGCTAACACAAATTTAGTTAGTGTTAACAAGTTTAGAATAAGCCGGATGGACCCATCCGGCTTAGGTACAGAAAAAAGTTGTGACACAAATTGAGCTTCCCTCACTGGAGCAACCATTATGGTATGCTTCTCTAATAAAAGGCCAATTTCACTTGAAATTAAATCAGCTTGCCTTTCCCCAAAAATAATAGGGCGGCATGGCCGCAATTGCACAGGGGGGCCCTTAAACGGGATCCGCAACCCTCGGACAATGTCAAGGACAGTGTCCGGTGCATTTATGGATGTCCAAGAATAAACAAATAATGAAATATGACCCACAAAATTTCTCACCTGCATTAAACCTGCAGGGGGGCAGGGGCCAATCGTTCCGCCATCTGGAAATCATGTCCTTTTGGTTGTAATTGTTTCTGCCCATGTTGTTGTTGTTGTTGTTGTTGTTGTACCGGGTGCGATATGAGTGCCGCAACTGGCACCAACGGCCCCCGCCTCCGCGATTTTGAGGGGATCTCCCCGATCCATTTTTTGGATAATCCTTGCACCGTTTGTTTTTTCCTGGCTGCTCCCCCGGTTTTGCTGTAACAGCCAAAGCCGGAAACGCGTGAATTTCCTTGAGGGTATTATTCAAATCATCCCCAAACAAAAACATTGAATTTGGAAAAGATTGATCGCTCAATCTGGCGTATTGCGCAGTCAAGGGCGGCTTTATGGCTGCCTGTCTGTCCACAGTAATCTGTCTAAAGACTGAAGCCACTGCCAATGCACTGGAAAACATGTTTTCCAGTGCAGGCGTCAACAAAACTCGCTGTTCTTTTGAATCAAAAGACGTCACAAGCATATGCATGGCTGGTTATTCCCACCATGGCCATCAAAAGAAACTTTTGTAGGCATTGCAGCGCCACGTCCTTGGTGGCACCGCCAGACGAATCACCTCATTGAGTGTCGGGACGTCTAACTGCTTAGCATTCTCGGGAATGAGTGCGCGCGCTTTAATTTCCTACACAAAAGGCCGTAATAATGGCGTGTGTAAGGTTTTTAAAATGGGATTTATCAGCTGATCCTGCACTACTGGGCCATACACGGGCTTGTCATCCAAGGCCCCAAAAACATCCGCAAATGCATCCACTTTGCTTCCGGAGTTTCGGTAGGTAAAATTGGAATTATCGCCTGTGGATTAGGGGGAATTTCGTTTTCCCTCGAGCCATGCACCGCCTTGACACCTGTTGCCATTGAAGACAATGGTGGCATGTCAGATTCATTTTCCATTTCGTTTTCCGACTCGTTAGGAGACGTAATCGGTGAATAAGATGGCACACGTAATCGTTCATGGTAATGCGGACGTTTTTTAATAGAATGCAAGCCCGATCTCGACCTCGACCACGAATGGGAGGTACCGGCGACGGGTTCTTTGGACACGGCAAGTACGGCCGGCAAGGAAGCAGCCTCCAGCGCTCGCAAAGTGACGGCGAATTTCTGAAAATCGGCCTAAGTCACAAAGTTTTCCGGATGAAAATCCATGGTGCTCTCTTTTTCAGAGAGAAGTTCCTCCATACTTTTTTCCAAATCAGGAATAGAATTCACCGACATCTAGTCAGGAATTAGTCAAGGTCAGGGATGGATACAGGATTCATCCTTCTGTCCGTAATCGCATATTACGGAAGGAGGCGGCCATTTTCTTTGCCTATACTACACAGCAAAATTTGCTGGCTAAGGGGGGGCAATTGCCCCCATTGCCCCCCCTGTATCCGCCCCTTGTCAAGGTTGGTGCACCAAATTTAAGAAAATTTTTATAGAGAAAATTTCAAATTTCAAATTTAATTTCGAAAAATCTTAAAAAATTTGAGACAAATAAAAATAATTACTCTAAGACACCAAGAGCAAGCGAAAACATCTGAGCTGTTCAGAGACACAATTTCTAATGACGTTATGGTTTTTGGAGGTGAAGGGAATTATTAGCTAATGTGGCATAAATTATGGAAAAAAGCAAAAAACGAAAGTTTTTCATTGGTTTTGCCAGAGGGGATCTTGCTATTGGTGTGTCTGAGCTCAGTAAGACTACATACTTCACTTCTATATAGTCCTACCCTGAAGGGTTATGGAGAAGGAGATATATAATCATTGTTATAACAAAAATTGTGGGAGGGATTTATGCCTGTAAAAATCATGCCTAGCTAAAAAACATTGAAAACCACAAAATTGCGGATGGGAAATTGTGGTTCAATGGGTCAAAATTAAAATTTCCATTATAACCAAATACTAATTGGAATTCACTACAGGTAGGCCTACTGGTTTGAAATTAGTTAAACATGGATTCCATGGTTGTCGACACATCTAAACCAATTTCAAAAAGAAATTCGTGGTTGACCCGGCAAAAAAAGTCTGCAGAAAAAGTGCAGTTTGAAAACTGCAGTTTTGCAGATTTTTGAAGTTTTAGTTTGCAAGTGAACTGCATATTTTCTGAGACTTTATGGAACAAAAGTCTCTATTAATTATGCAGTTATGACTGCAATTTTTTTGCAGTTTTAGCTTGCAAGCTAGTGAACTGCAGGTTTTCTGAGACGTAATGGAACAACAGCCTCTATTAATTATGCAGTTTTTCTGCAGTTATGACTGCAATTTTTTCAGGTGCATCCACGGGGGGACTATGGGGGCTATAGCCCCTTCCCAACTGGGTCTAAAAAACTAGCGTGACTTAAGAATAATAAAAAAATTGTGCTGCATAAATGCCATTTAATCTTTAATAACTCGTCTTTCATGCACCTTAAGTGCAGGAAAAACGGTTTTCAAAGATCATTTTCTTCAAAATTTTCCAACACCTGGGATGGATCATAGAGGGTGGTGCCGAGGGCCTCTTCCCCCCACCCCCATCCCAGGAAGCTTTTAAAACACAGACTCATGTGCACTGCCAGTGCCCACCATGTGAAAGAATTGCTCCAACTGATTGCAATCCATGACAATTCTTTCCTGCAGTAAAATGCAGTAAAAGTGTGGTTGGATTGTAAAAGTGGTATGATACACACTGCAGAAAAAAAGAAATTCCAGAAATAGAAATTTTTTCTCCTTTTTTCTTACTTCTTGGAATGCAATTTTACTGCAATTTTGTGGTAATAATAGAATTAGCTTCGTTGTTTTAAAGTCAAAAAAATTGTTACAATTTAAGGAAGCATTTATTTCTTGCAAAGTATTATTTTTATGCCCTTCTAATGCATGAAACCCATTAAAAAACTCATCTCAAAAAAAAATTTTGCCTCCAGCGGCTTGGGGGGCCCACCCCATACCCCCTGCAACGTGAACCAATAGCCTCCTCCAACAGCCCGCCCTGGATACACGCCTGGATACACGCCATGTATTCTGGTTTAGTTTAGCATGCTCAGCATGCCATGTTTGAATTTATATTATTATTCTGGAATTTACTTCAGTTTGCATTCTGACTTCTGTAAAGTCAATTTGATAAGTATTATTGTTCCTGACAATTAACTAGCAATAGTTTAAACAAACTCATGTAACAATTTATATCAAGCTAATGTTGAAATCATGTTTGCACTATTGGCAAATGATCAATAAATATTGGATATTGGGAAAAATATTAAATTATATATTGCATGAATTTGCATTACATTGATTAATTAGAAAAGTATTTCTCATTATATGTTTAATTTATTATATATTATAATATTATAGTTAGCATACAAACATTTTGCCAAAGTTGGCCCATGGTCGCATGCCAACATGCCTGTATTAATTATATATACCTTTTAAAATGTAATTAATATTATACATAATAAGTTTGAAATGACACATTTTGACATTAGTTATAAGTTTATTGCAGAATTCTACAGAAATTGTTTAGAATTTAATTAATTAATGACTTAATTAGTCATTAATTAATTAATATAGACAATTACCTAAATTGATTTATCTTGACAAATGCTGGAATTAATTCCTGTATTTGTCTTGAAGAGAATTTTCTAATTGGAATCTATCTTAATTATAACTATGTGTTTTTTGTTTAGGCCTACTTAAAACTGCAGCTATATCCTCAAAACAAACTAAGGGTCTATATAGAGGTTAAGCACACAGTTTATATAGAAATTGTAGGACCTATAGTTTAGGTTAGGTTAGGCTAGGTTAGGATAATAGTTCATGATGTTCAATAGGTTAAGGGCTTGCATAGAAAGTTAATGATCTCATTAGAATTTACAAATAAATTATTTTGCAATTAATTTTTGAGTGTATTTAAAAATATATTAGTGATTGTGTAATACAATATTGTTGAGGTTGGATGGAATCAGGCTGGTTTGTTGAAAACAAAAGGTTTATTTCGAAGAAAACACTAGCGAAAAATACATCGTTGCTAACACTTCATAATCACTGGAGCGAGTGACAAAACATCAGCTGTTTGTCACACAGTGCGCATGTGCAAATTCGAATTTGGTTGCGCCGATTCGCCACTAGATGGTGCCGCATGCTCACACAAACACATTCGCAAATGCGCTATGGGAAACATTGCAAGGGCAAACAACTCGCATGGTTTTGGGCATCAATCCCCAACACTCCCCCGTAATGTCCAAAATCTGGAATACTTCGAGTTGTCTTGGCTAGGCACACTCTGCTGGGCACTTCGCTGGACGTCTGGATCCCCAACATCTGCTTCATCTTTTAGAGTTTTTCTGCTGGCAGGTTTTTGGTGAACACATCCGCAACCTGATCCTCGGTTGGGATGTACTGCACAATGATTTACTTATCTGCTACCAGCTGACAGACGAAGTGATATCGCGTCTCGATGTGCTTCGACCACTTGTGGAACTCCGGGTTGCCAATTAGTTTGATGGCACTCTAGTTGTCAACGTATAACATTGGCATCGCCTCTTCACCAATCACTGACACATCTGTCAGGAGTCGAGCCATCTAAACTGTCGCCTTGGCTGTTTCACTGGCTGCTACGTACTCCGCCTTAATGGAAGATAATGCCACACACACCGTTGTAGTTTGCTCTTCCAGAGCACAGCACCACCAGCAAACGTGATCACACTGCCGCTTGTCGATCTGCGGGTCACCTTGTCTCCAGCTTGATCAGCATTGCTGAATGCATTAACATCTGTTACTTCCGCCTCGTAATGGATGCAATCGCCACTGGTACCCTTCAGGTACCTCATGATGCACTTCATCAACTGTAGATGGGCTTGGGTCGGTGAATCTTGGGCCCTTGACGTGACGTTCACTGCGAAAGCAATGTCTGGTTATGTCCACTGCGCCAAATGCAGAAGACTGCTGATTACTTCTCTGTAACCGGTCTTGGCATCGAGTAACGGTGAATTGCCAGGCCACCAACCGGGTTCGATTGGCAGTTTTATGGGATTAGCATCTGTCATCCCGTACTGCCCAAGTAAACGCTCAACTTAAGCGGTCTGACAGATCTCGATTGCACCGTCGTCCTGTTGTTTGATTTGCATGCCAAGATAGTTGTCAACTTCACTGACAGTCACCTCAAAATGTGCTGCTATCTTCTTGAGAAATTCGTAGAGCATGGCTTCCACACCCATCAGCAGACCGTCATCCATGTGGAAACACAACACCAAATCACCTTCTTTGTGTTGTTCGCTCTCCGAGTAGTACATGCAGGGATCTGCACTACTGACTTTCATTCCCGCCTCTGCAAGAAATTTAGTTAGGCACTGGTACCAGCACTTCAACGACTGTTTGAGCCCATAAATGCTGCGATGCAGTTTGCAGACACAATCCGTCTGATTGTTAAATCACTCCTGCTGATGCATGTAGAGTTCTTCCTCCAAAACGCCATTCAAGAAAGCTGTCTTAACGTCAAACAAATTGCCTCAGCTTCCATCCTTGCTGGGCAGCAACAGCTAGCATCGTCCTGATTGTCTCCGGTCTGGTCACTGGACTGTAGGTGTCATCGTAGTCGATT
>JAQIXP010004978.1:0-10902 GCA_034700285.1 Proteroiulus fuscus | reverse complement strand
TAGAACGTTAAAAGATTCAAATGGAACGTTAAAAATGGTTCCATATGTAGAACCATAATAGATTCAAATGGAACGTTCGAACTGGTTCCATATTTAGAGCCTTAAGAGATTCAAATGGAACGTTTGAAATGGTTCCATATTTAGAACCTTAAGAGATTCAAATGGAACGTTTGAAATGGTTCCATATTTAGAACTATAAGAGTTTCAAATGGAACTTTTTAAATGGTTCCATATTTAGAACCAATAATAGGGTTCCATATAGAACTAAAAAAGGTGCTGCCTGTGTAGCATGCCATGGAACCTTTTTGGGTTCCATATTATACTGGTTATTTTTTAGAGTGTACACCACCGTAGCTCGGTTTGGTTGAAAATGCAAAGCCCAAATAGGCGCCATTTTACTGACAGTGTGTAGCGCCCTCTGCTGGATAAAAGGCATCGGCTCTCAAGAAACACGTAGACGCGCATGTCCTAGAGGGTGCCACCCACGTTCAGTGTCTACTGAAATCTTTGGAAAAATGGCGCCCGACGTGTATTTGGCAAACGGCGTGATTTCTTTTAATATTGAATCTCTGCTGCAATTATATTATTGTCACAGCCATTCATATCTAGTTAAGTGTGAACAACACTTGTTACAAATCGGGACTTTCCTTTAAGCATTTTTATTGGTATATCATAATCATCCATATTATATATCATTAAATAACCCGTCATAAGCATATATGACGTTACATATAACAAGTTGTAGGCCCAACACAAACTTATAACCAATTTTGTACACATGAAAATGAGCATGTTAAAGCCCCATTCAAAATGTTAGTTTTAATAGAGGGTTCTCATAGCAGACGATTTACCCTTTAACTCCGCCCATCTTGGGCAGCCCAATGTGAAAATAACATAGGTTAGGCCTAATAAAATATAATACTAAATTTCGTATGGTATATTTATTGAATGTCAACCTGCATGATAGTAAAGGATGATACAATCCAGATTGAGCTCCATCGTTAAGTGTGTAAGGGTCCAAACCACACATTAAATTTGCATACAATGCACATACATGTATTGATAGCCGATGAATATCAGCCCAATGTGGGAGGAGTTTAACGACTGTGACGTTGCATGACGTCACTATGAGAACCCTCTATATAGACCATGCCATTTCGATATTGCAAGTATATTGCAGGGGGACGCCATATTGTAATAAGACGATATTTTCCGCCATTACTAGTGACTAGTGGGACACTTACCCTGGACAGCCTATGGCAACAAAGTTAAAAGTACAAATTATTAAAATTTGTAATCTGCAAATATTTTTCCTGTTCAAATGTCCGCAGGCATTGTTTAGCTAATTTTGGCATTTTTAAAGTAATCACTCATTTAATTGCTAAATAGGATTTTTTTTTTTTTTTTTTGCACATTGCACATTTTTGCTGCATAAAGTATTCCACCTAAAATGGCGGATTTTTTCGTATTCCTCACTATCGCCATCTATTGACATCGTTTGTCGGTGACATGGTCTATAGACTATAGGCCTACAGTTAGTTGCGAAGTAGGTAAACTTAGAAAATCTTTTTGTCAATTTTCTTATTAAATTGTATTTTAAAACATGCTAAATTTATATATATATATAGGCCTATATATATATCTAAGATTTTATTACTTTTATTTTAAAGCCACATTTGAATTTGAACTTACAATATTACGTTTTATGAACTATATGTATATAAATTCTAAATTTCCCAAAAAATACAACATAAGGAGATATTCCTTCAGGGGATTTGGCCATTTTTAAACGGGCCTTGCAAGAACAGGTCTAAATTTAAAGCCAGAACCGGCTCAAGGCGTGGTGGGTAAACTCCACCTTCATATGTGCCGCCCCCTGTTTAATAACATCGACATCTTTCTCGTCAACCTTACGGCAACAGAAGAAGTTTAGCTCTTGCAAACGGTCAAGATATTTGACGCAATTCGCCGCAACGTCCACGCCAGTATAGTGACCATAACCAAGAAGGAGGTACCGAAGTTTCGGAAAACACTGACCGATGGCTCGCAGGGTGACTTCGCTGAATTTCATCCAATCCACCGTCAGGTGCTCCAAAGTATCACACGGATGGAATTGGACCCTGTGTCTTGTTTCGAACATCATGAACATCATGCCGAAATCAACACTCAAGCTCTTCAGCTTTTTCATTCGCTCAAGAACCATTTTCAGTTCCTTGTTACGCGCCTCCTCCCAACTTTCTTCCCGTCTTACGGAGACCCTGCCGGGACTTCCGGAATCATAGGTCAAATACAAAGTCTCCAGATTTGGAAACTGCTGGAGAAATTCCTCCATCTCCGGATTGCCCCAGTTCCCTCGACAACAAACTTCCAAAGCCAAAAGCCTCAGAGCTGAGAAGTCCGTGCGTCTCGTGACGGCGTGGACCATGTCCAGCTGGTCAGGATTTTGTTTCTGCAGATTCAGCCACAAATGGTGCAGCTGCGGTAGCAGTAGCAACGGTAGGAACTTCTGCAGTTGCGTGCTTTCCCCGTTTGGGGTTAACCGGAGCATTCAGATTCCCTTCTGCGCCAGACTCGGGACTACGGCCTCGTCGACACTATCTTGAAGCTCGCGACGAAATTCCACATTTCCCCACAATTTCTTGGAGTAAGCCAGCTCCTTGAACTGTTTGCACACTCGGGCCACTCGGCACAAGTCCCCTATGGTCAAGTGGCTCAATATTTCCACTATTAATTCGGGACACAAACTTTCCAACGTGTTCGCCGTCGAAGTCACCACTGCTGCCGCTTCGGCCATTCTCAGTCTGCCGAAGTGTCCGTTTCAAATCCAGGAGCAAATTATTTCACCGAATTTCCAGGTTTCCCAGCCAACTTTTAAGCAATTTCCAACCTCCGCCGATGATTTTTTTTGTCTGACCACACACCTTAAACTGAGTCACAAAACATGCTGATAAACAATCACCGATAGTGGTTAAAAAAACAAACCCAGGAAATTGCCCATATGTGTGTACATGTCACGGAATAGTTCAATTTCTCGAGGGTTAGTATAACCGCAATAGTTAGTTACAAAACAAACCTATGATAACATGGAGCGATTGAAAAATATGCAGCCAAATGTAAAAAAAAAATTCCCTGCAAAATTCCAAACAAGATGAATTTCCCTGACATTTCCAGAAAATTCCAATGATGTGGTATTAAGTGGGCACAATCGTGAGGCAGAAAATAATATAGGCCTACAGTGAATCCTCTATGACCCGGGCCTTCGGAGGTGGGCATAATTTTGGGCCAATTCGGAGATGGGAGTTTAATTAAATTTTCAAGAATATCACAGTATAGGCCTATACTACCTTCACCCCATTTTCATTCAGGAACATAAAGGATATCGTAACAAACTTTTACCACGAAAATTCAGCATTTTTATTCAAGAACATCATAAAGAAACTTAAAACTAACAAGGAGAGTGCACGGGTCGTCCCATGCCAGATTGGAACCAAACTTTCAGGGGCCGTAGATGGTCCTATAGGAACTCCAAATACACCCTTAGAGTGAACAATGCCCAGTGGTTGCTGAGAAATTTTAAAAAAATATTTTCATGAAAAGCAATTCCGATTTTCCTTATGGAATTTAACATGGGAAAATCGAAGTCACAAAGGGTCCCCCCCTTATAACTTTTTCAAAATGTTGAAAATATATAGAATACAATAAATTTAATAAGTTTCAAAACAAATAACATCACACACAGAAAGCAGTTTTTTGCAATAAATTTTAAGTATTCTGAATATCAAATGTGTTTTAAATGTCATTCTTGCGTATCATGCTTATTAAAACAAAATTTTTAAAAAACTTATAAGGGGGGACCCTTATGTGACTTCGATTTTCCCATGTTAAATCCCATAAGGAAAATCCAAAATTGCAGTTTGGTTCAAATCTGGCATGGGACGACCCGTGCACTCTCCTTGTAAGCTCTTTAGGGAAAGCCCCGTTGGAGAATCGGCGAAATTTCGAAGTATATAGGCGATCATTTGAGGATAAGCGAAATATGGATTATGGGCTAATTTCAGAAGTTGGAATATCAATTTTTTTGCCATTTTCCTGTGCGTAATTTGGAGCCTGGGCCAAAACCTGGGATGGGCGTTTTTTTTTTTTTAGAAGATTTACGGTAAGAGTAAATATAAAATTCATATTTGACATATGAAAACTTAATTCAAATTCACCTAAAATTTCCCAAGAATTCAATTGGTTTTCCAGGTTGCATATAAAAATTCCCCGATAATTCACGGTTTTCCAGGTTGGTATAGTCACCATGCTACTATAAACCGATATTATATATAGGCCTAACTATGCAATGCAAGAAGTACAAAATTTAGATCATTTTGTGAAACGTGTGACGTAAAAGATGTGTAAAACGTAGGCCTACATGTATTTGTTACAGTCAGATTACAAACTTAAATTAGTTCATTTTACACCACCTTGCGACCAGGAAGGAAACTAGCTAGCTCGTGCGCACATTCCATTGACACATGCTCAATTTTTGCACGTGCAAGTTTCGTTCCATTTTGCCTGCCTTTTTTCTTTCTTTGGAACCAGCCTAAATTTCACGTGCACAACTGAGCAAGTACCTACGGGATGCGCACGCGCACGTCAATGGTTCCTATCTCGGTGTCTAGGCGGTGCAAAATGAACTAACTTATGGCTTCATAATTTACGCTATTCGTATAAAAATGCTCACCAAATTAAATTCATCCGTTGATGCGAGAATGCTAAATTTCACTTCTGAACCCCAAATTCTTCACAAGCTCTTAGAGGTATTGAGAAATAGGGAATCGACAGCTTACCTGTAAAAGAAAAAATATATACACAGTTAAAGACATGCTAACAATTATATAAAAGCATAATAATAATAAAAAACCGTTTTGCAACTGCTGCCAACAGAACATTTATAGGTCTAATAGTAAATAAAGAGTTGGGGGACACATTAGTCCATTGCTATACTGAAACCGATCAAAAGAATGGCTCAAAGTATCCCTCTACACTCTACAGTTTATAATGTTGAACACATAAACACACCACTAATTGTTTGCCAAAAAACTACTCCCACAATGCACCATTTCACACAAAAAAAATGAAATAAATACAATTTTTGACCACCATTTCGGTACGGGCTAAACTACAGTTGAAAGTCATTCATCACAGATGGCGCTTTACTTTCAAAAAAAGGGGAAGCATTATGAGACATTTTATGGATTATCATTATACTCCAATGATTCCCTGGAATGCATTAAATTTAAGCAGACTTACGTGCAGTCGAGTATATCATAACAATTTTCTTATCTAACAGAAGAAAAATAGCTTTATAAATACCAAATAGGCTTACGCTCAAGAATTATGGATTTAGTCCTGATCCATATAGAAGTTCAACGACATTATGCCAAACAAAGAGTAAAATGCCACACACTATCACACACACTTCACGGCATGCAGTCATGCAGTGTGTGATAATACACAATATGGAATCACAAAATAAATAATAAAAATGCAACATTTTGCCACGGGTTTCCCATTTCCCCAAATCCAAAACTGTGCATAAAAAGATAGAATTGACAACAAAATGTTGAAAAGTCACACAATGGTGCATGACTACAAATTCCTGTAAATAAAATTCCCTGAGTTTTCCAGGTTTTCCAGGGTCATTTTCACATTTTCCCAGGTTCAAAAACATTTATTTCGGATGGTGCAACGATGAAAAAAAATGAAATGCACAAATTTCAAAGCTAATCATTTGCTTTCCATTGAAAGAGCCGAGATATCATTTTTTATTTTTGCAGCAGCCAATTAGGCAAATCATTTTTTCGTGCTGATTTTCAGGATAATGTTAAAAAAATACAAAATAAAAAAGATGATATTGAAAAATGCCAGGTTTCGATTCAAAATTCCCCGAGTTTTCCAGGTTTTCCAGGGTCAATATAAAATTCCCTGAGATTTTTAGGTTAGTAGTCACCATGTCCAGAACAAGAATGTACGGATCAAATTGCAAACACAATTTGGCATGTTTCAACCCTTGTTTGACACCAAAAATAAAAAAGCAGAAAAAAAAGGAGAGAAAATTAAAGAAATTTTTTTGGCAGAATTTAAAACCTTGCTTTATCAATAGAAACCGCGCCACCTTCCAGCAACATTCTACACTGCCATTGGGATTCTAACCTGTTATGGTGCCTCCACCTAGCGATAGAATCGAAGCCTATAGCAATTGTACCAAGGCCCATTGTACCAAGGCATTATGGGATTTATGGTTTAGCTTAAAGATAAATAAAAATTGTGGGCAAATGGGCGTTCTTATCCAATAAGGTGAATGCGCTAAGGATTTTTCTCTAAACAAAAAGGGCAATTAAAAAAAAAGCAGTTTATTTTTTGATAAAAAATACATGAAGAAAACAAATCTGGTCAATTTTGGGAAAGGAATGTCGTTTTTCAATTCAGTACAACTTCTTTCCACAACAACTTTCAGGTTTTTAATCCATATTGAACACTGGAGTGATCCCAGAAAATCCCTTTCAGGTAACAATAAGACCATTTCAAAAGCGAAGTTGCCATTCAACGAAAGAATGAAGTGGAGAAAACTCAAGAGTGGACCAATCAGAATGACCTACCCCCTCCCACTCCACCACAACCTTATGACCTGTGTCCATGGACGAGCATGACCCCATCGCCCAAATAAAGCGCCATTTAACGCCTTTTTAAACGGAGGACTCGAAAATGAGCCAATGAGGTACAAGTCCCGCCCGAATTCCGTTCCAAATCAACCTGTACTTATGGGCATACTTTATGGACGACCCCCAACTAATTCAATTTATATACAGGGTGTCTGGCCAAATCCAGTAACAAATTTTCCTGACATTTCCAGGTTTTCCAGACCATTTTTCACAAATTTCCAGACCAAATGAAATGATTTTTAACTCATTTTTACTGACACGTGCAATTCAAAATGCAATATTTGGCAACTACCCTGGGGCCGCACTCACAAATTCAACTTTTTTTCCGACCCAAAAATATTTTTCATGGCCCGCAGGCGAAAATCTGAAGGCCTCTGCACATTACTGCAAAAAAATAACAGAAAATGGCGCCGCAGGCGACCTTTTTTGCTCAAAAAAACCTCAAAAATTAGCTAAAAACCACCAGTAGTGCCTAATTTTCCATTTTATTTAGATTTTCCAGACACAGATTGAATTTCCATGACATTTCCAGGTTTTCCAGACGGCCAGACCACCCTGTATATAAGAAGAATGCTGATAGGTTTACTTCCAGTTCAATCTTTTGCTGAACGGGGGGGTATATTATCTTCCCCGATGGAAAAAAGTCAAGAATGCCGTGAAAAAAATTTGGCCCAATCTGACCTAATAATATTTTTGGCAAAAATTTCCAGGAAGTTTTTCCGTAGGCCTAATAATTATTGACACGCGAGGCATTTACATAAATGCTGGCAAAAGCCGTGCAAACATGATGGATTGAAAAATTCTCGGTTATAAATAATATAATATTTCAACATTAAAAAAAAAAGCAATCTCGCCCTTCAGTCCATCCTTATCCTACGATCGCATTTAGAAATTTGCATTTAATTGTTCCCATGATATTCAACGTGTTCATGTAACAAATAATATAACATGGAATCACGAGTTATTATCATATAACAACACGTTTTTGGTTTCAAAATACATTATGCCAGCAAATTAATGGGGAAATCCAGTGAAAAATGATAAGTGCCCACCAACCATTAAAACGTCCAGAATACATGGATTTAGATGAAAATAGAAAGCCTACGTAGGCACCATTTCACTGACAGTATGTAGCGCCCTCTACTGGATAAAAGGCAACGGCTCTCATGAAGCACGTAGACACGCGTGTCCAAGAGGGTGCCACCAACTTTCAGTGTCTGCTGAAATCTATTGAAAATGGCGCCTAACGTGTATTCGAGAAAAAAAAATCTTTAATATGGAAAATCTGCTGCAATTACACCCTGTAATTACCATTATCAAATAGTTATTAATTTTTAACCATTGCCAATGTGGACAAAAATCTCGACGGTTAATAGCAGCCATGTTGGAAGTCATTTTGTCAATCCCTCTAGTAATAAACTTGATGGTTTACAAGTTGTTGCCTAGTTACAGAGAATGCCCATAACTATTCCATAGCGATAAATTGAAGCCAACTTGAACCCCCCCTCCCATTTGCAAGCAGCGCCATTCTGCCTGGGTGGTGGACTATAATAAAAATGGCACCTATATCATCTTACTTGGAACTATCATGATTTCTGAATTACGGTATAGCATGGTGACTACAAACTTCTGTAAATAAAATTTCCTGAGTTTTCCAGGGTCATTTTCACATTTTTCCAAGTTCGAAAACATTTATTTTGGATGGTGCAACAATGAAAAAAAAAATGAAATGCACAAATTTCAAAGCTAATCATTTGCTTTCCATTGAAAGAGCCAAGACATAATTTTTGATTTATGCAGCAGCCAATTAGGCAAATTATTTTTTTTTTGCTGATTATCAGGATAATTTAAAAAAAAAATACAAAATAAACAAAAAAATATTGAAAAATTCCGGGTTTCCATTCAAAATTCCCTGAGTTTTTCTAGGTTTTCCAGGTTAGTAGTCACCATGAATAGTTGAACTGCAATTATTATTAATAAGACTGCCCCTTCTTTATTATTATTACTAATCCTAATTTTAAGATTAAATTTGTCACAAAGTGGGACTGTCCCTTCAAGGTGACTTTCATGGCCTAACAGCCTTTCAGTCATTAACTTTGGTTAATCGAGCAAGATTCCAGCTAGTAAAAACCCTCGATTGAGGCCAATACATCTGATAAATATTTCTGACGCAAAACGACTATGTGTTATAATAGTTAAAAACAAATTGACAACAAACTCCCATTAAAAGTAAAAAACACAAAAAAACAACCAAAATGCGTCCAGAAACGCAGCCATGACGCAAAATGGGCTCACAAAAAATATTGGAAAGTTTAAACTCGAGGGCAAGAACATACCAAAAAGTGATTTCCACATCGTGATATAGATGATTATATACCAAACGGTATAATGTTGGCAAAAACTTGGAAATGCTAATGGAAAATGCCAATTGGAGTTACAAATTTCGACCAAAAGAATCCAGCAGCCGTTACACGTGGCGTCTTCAGCATTATACAGATGATCTTACCAGATATCTGAGTGAGGTGATGTCACATCTTTCGAAAATCCTTACATCTAAGGTCTGAAATCTTACGATCGAAACTAGCTTTAAACGTTGCATTACAGTGTGACGTCACTCACCCCGATGCAGTGGTGTCCGGCATTAGAGAAATCTTATCAGAAATCTATTTGTCTGGATAGTCACCTCTGAGCTGCCTTGGGGTCGTTCATTAAAGACGTTTGCAGTTGGGTGGGTGGGTCATTTGCCAAAAGTTGACCAATAGGGTGTCACGTGGGGTGTCCTTCATCACCGAGTTGACATAATAATTTCAGTAGCTGAAGCGCCATATGTTTTTTATATTAAAATATATTTAAATATTAAAAAAATGACGACGTCAACAATGGGGGTGGGTGGGTCCTTTCTCTAAATGTTGCCAAAAGTTGACAAAGGGGTCGGTGGGTCCTAAAATTGACATTTTTTGTAAACGTCTTTAATGAACGGCCCCCTATAACCCGGTCAGAAAGTAAGATGGCTGCACCCATGAGGCCCTAATGCCAACGATTTGTATTGATGTAGAGGGCGTGGCATACGATGCCTTCAATGGGGAAATGCCATCGCCAGCTTTGTTTTGCAGAAAATGGCGACACTTTAGTTCGGCATAACCACACATTAGATGTAAGAAATTTAAGAAAAGTGTGATGTCACCTCACTCAGATATATCTGGTAAGATCATGTATGTAAAGCTGAAGACAGTATTATAGTTGTACATTATCACATAGATGGAAAGTGAAGCCTAAATTGTATGATTCCAATGGTGACACTTTCTCCCATTACCAACAGATGGCGCTAAACATTTCTGATATTTCACGATTCAGATATTCCCGAGATCAGGCAAATATGGCGCTGCTCATGTTTTAAGAAGTCCTGATTACTCATTAATGCTAAGTTTAATTCCAATATTTATCATTTTATTTCTACACTTTGATTTATAATTGCTTAACATTTAAAAAAACACGTGTGTCATTATGCAAAACTCATCCTATAAAATGCTTGACCAGATATAACTATTTGGTTCAAAATTTTAAATGTTATGAAACAAAAGTTTCTGAAAATCATAAAAAAAAATAACGACTTTCTTTATTGCCAAAGTATGACAGTTTATGATTTTACGACCCGGTATATATAGACTGCAGACGCCATGTATATTAAATTCCTATTGAAATTGAAAGCCATTTTGTCTTTTACCACGAAAAGATGGTGAAGATATTTTGCCATCAAAAGAAATCAATAGCAAGTATATATAACATTACAAAGATCGTTGTGACATTTCTTTGACATTTTAACAAACATTAACCTTATATGGTTATACAATGTGGAATTGGAAGAGTCAATACTCAATGAATGCTGACATTTTCTATGAAAAATTCATGAAAGCGTAAAAAAGCGCTACAATTTATGACTATAGCCACTAATTTACACATTTTCAAGACAATTAATCTACAAAAATTAAAAGACCAATAACTGAAGAAAAACACCCCTTGACAATCATTGTCTGTTGAAATGTGAAGTTGAATGTGAACCAGCATGCAGTAGGCCTATAACATATCCAACAAAGTATATTTAAGGGGGCTGTCCACACTTATAACACACTCTGGTGCATTATCTCACCTGATAATGGCCCCGTTCTGGAGTGATAATTACTCTAAATTTTCAAAA
>JAQIXP010004977.1:0-10903 GCA_034700285.1 Proteroiulus fuscus | reverse complement strand
ATAGTGGGATCACCCCCCTACCATATGGCATTCATTTGCTGCCTGTAGGGTACTGAGTTGAATTGAATTGAATGAATTGAATTATGGACAAACTGCTAACTGAATTGGAGGCTACATTGTCCCAACCAGAGATATCTCAAGATGACAGCTTTGACACATACAATGATCTACATATCATGCAATTGGACCATTAGAATGACAATTCCAGTGTAGAAAAATCCATCATTTATTTTTTAGGTGGGTATGTTGTACAAAACTTTATGAAATTTACCTCTTGTAGTGACTGTGTTAACAGCATCACAGGGTCAGATGAGCCCTCAGCAAATTCTATAATTATTGACACAAAATCAAGAGGGTGGCTACTCCATCCTAGTTCAAAGTTACATGCTCTGCTTTTATTACTAGAAAATATTGTGCGATCTGAACTCAATAAAAGTATCTGCTAAAAATTCAAGGAAATTGACAAAACTGTAATTTCCTATTTACTGTAGGAATTTTATGGTTTTTAAGGCATTTACTATCAAAATAAAATACAAATTAAACTATAACAAGTTTCATTATTCAACATTTCATGTCATCTTCTTAAAGGGAAAGTCCACTTATTTATTTAAATGAAACATAATTTAAAACAAAATGTACAAACCTTGATAGTGGAGGGCTTTCAATAGTGCTATTTTTTTAAAATGGACTGTGCCTCACAATTTGGCAAGTAGAGGGCACTACTTGTGATGTTGTCACTAAGGAAAATAACTTTAAAATGTATCATGAAATATGCTCACATAGCTCCAATGCTGTTTACTAAAATATAAATACTGGATTCATGAAAGAATAAATGTTTTTCAGGTTTATCATCTAAATGATATCAAAATCTAACTATAATGGAATTTTGAAGTAGCTAAACTTAAACAATTCTTACAGGAAATTTATAAGTGTGACATTTATAAGGAACATATTTAAATTTGTGTCACAGGAATGGCAGTGTTAAACATGAAAGATTTGTTATCACTCTTTTCAAAACTAAAATTAAAAAAATAATTGGCAAATATGTGTGCATTTGCATTGTGAAAGGATGCAAAACTCAAAAGTGCAGGTCAACTGGAAAGAGCCTTTATCCAATTTTAAGCATGGACACTTACAAATGCAGCATTTGGCTTCAAAGCTTAGGCATATTTAAAGCTGAATATGCAAGACTAGCTTCATATAAACATTTTGTTTGTTCAGACCACTTTAGTGATGACAGTTTTAAGCTGAGCTACGAACATGAACTTTTGGGAAGTAACTGCAAACCTAAAATACATAAACCTGATGCTGTTCCAGTTTTAATTAAATGCAATACCAGTGACACATCTCCATTAAATTGCACTGATAGAGCCAAGCGTAGATATACACAAGCACGTCGTAAGGTAATTAATGATAGCAATAAATTACATTAAGACATTAATGTAGTATTTTATCCTTTCTTTCTATATAAATTGCATCATTCAGATGTGTAATTAAATTATAAATGCAAGCCAATTAGATGCAAGTTTACACAAGATGCAAGTAACATCAAATATTATTGACAGCTATGAAACACCACCAGAAAAAGAAGCACTTATATCTAGTGTGAAGTCTGCTCTTGAAAGAGGTGCTGTACTTTGGAAACTAATGTACTATGTATATATATCATTTTACAAAGTTTGCTACACTAATATCTTCAATAGAAATTGACCAAATGCCATACCAAATGGATAGTCATGAATCTTGTATGGAAGAAAGATTATCTTCAAGTAGTAATGAAATACATGGAGAGTTTAAAGATTATATTCAGGTACACTAAAACCAAACTAACTATTTTTCCAAAGAATACTCTTACATTAATTGTAGGATTTGTGCATTGCTGAAGTTACATGCACAGCAAGTACTGAAAGGTCTGCTGCATGCCAAGAAGTTTATACACTAACAAATTTAAGCTGGCCACCAAAAGTTTGGATTCATGTTAGACCTCAGCAAGCATTAAAAAAGCAAGTGAAAAAGCAAATAAGTTATCATTACAAAAGGTACATGCTCTTTTAGGTTATACTATGCTTGTTTACTTAGCTATAGAACTGTATCCATATTTGTAATTAGCAGATGATGACCAACAAGATTATAACACTGCCTCCAGCTTTGTGAACAGTACTTGTAACAGCATAGAAAAAGACCATGCATATTCAAAATTAAAAACAGTGAGTGCAAATAAATGTCTAATTCGCAAAATAGTGAATAACAGCAATTCACCTGTAAGAAAGCTACTACAAAGACTATTAGATGAGTGCCCTAGTAGTAGTGGAAAATGAACTATCTATTCAACGCCTAATGTCACACCCTCACAAAATGATCCTGCATATACTTCTACTACTGAGGCACAGACATCTTAAAGTGAATTAGAAATGAGAGAGATGGACAATGTTTAGTGACAGAACCCAAATTAATAGTTTTTGAATCGAGTCTTTCAAAGTTGCTAACAAAATGCTTGGAATGTGGTAGTCCAGTAATTGAGACAGAAAAAACATAATGGATCCCAGTTAGCTGTTGTTATGCACTGTTTGCATAATCCTGAAGTTAAATGTAACTCGCAGCCTATCATTCAAAATAAATCAGCTGGAACAGTTCTTATCAGTGCAGCTATTTTATTCAGTGGTTTAACATATTGTCGGTTAAAAGAAAATGCTGACTGTTTAGGACTATAATTGTTCTGCAAACAAACTTACTATAACATTCAGAGGGATTATCTAGTGCCATCCATTAATGATTAATGGATTTTACAACGTGATCCAACTTTCCAAGAATTACAAACTAATGGTAGTAAACTTAAAATTGGAGGTAAGATGTCAATTTTTTCAATAAATAATTTTTGAAATCATACAAGTAGCCTACTTTAGAAAATGCATTCAAGTGAAAAAAATTAATTGCTGAGAATTTAATCGTATTAATTAGTATTTTATTTAGGTGATGCAAGATATGATTCACCTGGATTTTCAGCCAAATATTGTGCCTATACAGTTCAAGATCTCCTCAGTAGCAAAATTCTTGACTTTACTACAGTCCAAGTTGGGGAAGTTGCCAATTCACAATTAGCCAAAAAAGAGGGTTGTAAGCAAACCCTGACTCACTTAAAGACAACAGGTCTAAAAATTGAGTACTGGCTACTGACAGATGTTTGTCTGTAGCATCAATGCTAAGACAAGACTTTTTAGTATGACTACTCCTTTTTATAGTATAGTGCATACTAATATATCTGCATGACATGTTTTAAACACTTCCATTTTAGGAGATTAAGCATCAATACAATGTATGACACGTTTCAAAAGGTATTGTGAAAAACCTTTAAGAAGTTAGCCAGCAAAAGGGGTGTGAAGATATCCATCCTTGGATATGCAGCATTGCCAATCATATTTATTGGTGTTCCAATAAATGTGGTGGGGACGAGAAAAATTTCATTGAGTGCTTTGAATTATTACTAAAGCATATTTGTGGTAAAGTATTAAACCATGCTGCTTGCAAGAATATAAGATACCTACAAGCCAATATAATGAGAGATTACATTTCCTGTGACATATTTTAAATGAACCATGCATTATCTATAGGTGATTTTCCATGAGTTTGTTCTCAGTTTAATGCACTTTAGTATAGACATCCATACATGGGAAAGTGATAAAGGGATGCATCAATGTTGGCATGGCGAGCTCTCAGATGAAGATAGGAAAGGGGTTCTATGGCTAATTGAAGGTGGACTGGCCCATGGTGTACTTGTGAATCATGTCTCCAGTAAGATCAAATTTCAAAACCATGATAAATGCCATTTTCTTTGGGACAGTGTCTACGTATATCAGAGACTACACAGGATGGAATGGGAAGATGAATACCTCTACCTAGTTGTTGGTGAACCCATAGTGTAAAATTTGTATAGGCTTCTAAGCGATAGGATCTATCAATAAAATTCATAATAATTAACTGCTTCTGAGTATAAGGTAAATTGTGCATCATTCTTACTTGTTGATGGGAGAAAAATTAATTCTAGTCCTGGAATAAGCTTGTATGGACCGCAGTTGAATTTCCAATACATTTCTGTCAGTATAGACATTATTGTATGCTCTGACAATAGTTATGCATCTTTCACCTTAAAATATTTTAATATAGTCATGATAAATTATCATGTTTCATGCTATTTATTTTTATGATAATGTCAAACCTTGTAGCTTACTTTGTAGTACTAGCATTTCCTTACAGCACAAGCACTCATCTTCTGTTGGCATTCGGATGCATAATCCACAAGTACACCAATCTGTTGACCCTACACATGTTCATAATTGGTACTTAAATAATTTGCACTTCAGGAACTCCAATTTCATTATTTTGCCTAACAGGTTCAAACTGATAGCCTTGAATATCCATTATTTAAACATGCCAGTGCTATTTCAGTGAAACAAGATAGCTAAAAAATTTGACATGATGGCATCACCTACAAGGCAGTAGTTGTTTCAGAGGGATGCCTTATGGGTATTTCAAAACAAAATATTGCATTGCAGGCAAAGTTCTTTTTTGGATATTATTCAAATTATTTTACATTTATATGAGATATTAATCTTGCAGGTAAGGGAGGTCGTGGATACTTTGGACATGGGGATACATTGGACTTCTTAATTTTGCCACCATTTTTCCATTATCTGGCAACACTGTGTTTTTGTTTAGTGTACATCTCTACACCAAACATGTGGACAGTGAAAATGGCGTCCTGCTTTTACTAATGACAAGGTAAGAAAGATTTTTTAATTTTCAAGTGTTTACTTATAATATTTACATAAGCTTATTGATGTGATTTAGATACTTTATAATGGAAGAATTTCATTGTAATTTATTTAAAACATTGCTTAAGGTGTTTAGATGGTGTTTTGCTGGTGAGGAATATTGGAAATTAATTTAGGTTTTGTTGTCAGGAGGGGTTACATTGGACAGGCATGGGGATACTTTGGACATCTGCTCAAAGTATTCACACGTCTTTCCAAAGTCTAACACTGTTGTGAAAAGGTTGATTAGTTGGTTATATTAAAGAATTAATAATGCACTATTAAGTCTAATAATGTGCTAGGATAAGAAGTGGTTAATTATAACCTTTGTTTTCTTTATAGACGGTTCAAATTTATAAAAGGTGCACAGAAAGGGAGTCACAAGAAGGGGACAAAAAAGATGCAGTTCAGGATGTGATCCTGAGGGAGATATCGCTGCGTGCTGCTGCAACCCTACACGGGATAAAGAGGTCCCGACTGGGGTACTTAGTTAAAATAGCCAAAGATATTGGACTTGAAAACATGACGTACAAAAATAACTTCAAAAATAGACAAGTCATTCCAGATGCAATGGAGAAGTCTCTTGCTGAGTACCTTCTAAAGTGTTCGGCCAAGTTTTATGGTTTAACCCAAAAAATGACAAGGAAATTGGCGGATCAATATGCCAAAAAGAATTGCATAAAAATGCCATCTACTTGGGACGAGAGAGAGAAGCTGGCAAGGACTTGTTCACAGCTTTTATGAAAAGGCAGCCATGCCTTTCCATACGTACACCAGAGGCAACAAGTTTAGCAAGGATGACTGCTTTCAACAGACACACTGTTGGTGTGTTCTTTGACAAACTTGATATTGTGCTGTAGAGGCATGGCTTACATCCGAATCAAATATACAACCTGGACAAAACAGGTGTGACAACAGTTCCACCTGCTGAAAAAATTGTTGGACAGAAAGGATGCAAGCAGGTGGGACAGGTCACGTCCCGGGAGCATGGTGAACTTGTTACGCAGATGGCAATCATCTGTGCCAATGGCAATGCACTGCCACCAGTGTGGGTATTTCCTCGTGTGCGTTTCGATGAAAGACGCATGATGTCTGAAGCATCAGCTGGTGCAATTGGCCTAGTGCACAAATCAGGTTGAATGACGTCATCAAACTTTATAAAAGTCCTTAAGTTCTTTAAAGACAATGTGTGGTGCACTAAGGAGAGACCCGTGCTCCTCTTAATGGACAATCATGAATCACACTTGAGTGTTGAAAGTTTGGATTTTAGCAAAGAAAATGGGATTGTAGTGCTGACACTTCCCCCGCACACATTAAACACAATGCAGCCATTAGACCGCTGTGTATTTGGTCCATTTAAAAAGTTCTACCGTGCGGCTGTCAACTCTTGGATGAACTCTAACCCAGATGTTACACTTGACATCTACGCACTCGCAAAATTGTGCAGTTCTGCCTGGGACCGAGGAGCAACACCAGAAAATATTAAATCTGGTTTCAGGGTTGCGAAAATTGTACCCTTCGATAGAAACATCTTCTCGGATAAGGATTTAATGTGTTCTGCAGTGTCAGATCGTCCCCTCCCGACGGGAAATAAAGATATGCCTAATACCTCTGGATCAAGCACCAAAGTGTTTGACAAAAGCCAGTCTAACCCTACTGCAGGTCTAAGCTCTGGAACAAGCTGTGCAGCAATAGGTGTTGTCTTACCAGAAGATGTTAGGCCTATTCCGAGGGGAGCTCCAAGGCTAGAGTCCAACCGTAGCCATGAATGCGGTCGCTGCATGATTGCAACTAATACTCCTGAAAAGATGAAGCTGGAGAAGAAAAGACGTGCTTCCGATGCCAAAAAAAAGATGAAAGTTCCTATTGAGTCATCCTCTTCCAGTGAAGACGACAGTGACAGCTTGTGTGAACCTTTGTCACAGTTTTCCAGAGAAAGTGACGACGAGAGTTATGTGTTAGAAGTAAAAGACGAGGATTTTGTGGTGGTAAAATTTCCTCAGAAAAGAAACATTGTGCACTTCATTGGTAGTGTTGAGACAGTAATCCACCCAAAATTCAAGTACAAAATCAAGTTTCTTTGATGTTAAGTAAGGTCTTTTGTTTACCCTGTTGTAGAGGACATGGCTGTTGTTGTGTTTGAAGACATTTGCAAAATAATTCCTCTAAAATCTGCAAGGAGAGGACAGCACTACTTCAACACAAACATATTGAGTAAGTTTAAGAACCTACGTTAGACATTAGTTTCACTGTCTAATGTTAATCTACTTTCATTCAGATGTTTAAGAATGTTAAGATTGTGTATTTTATAATGCAAATAATAATAAAGTTGTTTGTCAACTTGTAAGATGTTTTGTTTATCAGCTATCATTTACTTTTAACATATCCAAACTATCCCCATGTCATGTCCAATGTAACCCCACATATGGGGATAGTTTGGACAATATGCAAATCTTAACTTTTATTTTAATTAAATATTATAACGAAACTTAAGGCAAGTGTGTTAATTTCAAATAACTAGCATAGGTTTGAAGATATGGATTCGTGCATTAAAAAAAACATAGTAATACATCACATTAAACGTCTGCTAAAAATTCTTTTTTAAAAAATGTCCAATGTATCCCCGACCTCCCCTAAGATTTATTGTACATGATATATGTCTTCTTTATAAAGTAGTGGACTTCCCCTTTAACTTCCAGCACTAAAAACACCTTAGCAATGAACACTATCATGTCATATTATGTCACAGGCTGTAAAACTCTAACCCTACAGAGCAATGCGCTGCTCTCTGTTGGCAAATACTTGCGGTAATCCAAATAAAAGTGCATGGCTGTACAACCAGGTTTTTCTATTAACCATGCTCCTACCTTAAACTTGTACTTGGTAACATTGTTTAGCTGTGGTGTTCCATAAAGTTTAAGATAGCTATCACTTTCATGTTCATAACTAACTTGGATGGGTGGCATGCCTATGCAACGATGATGATTAAGGTTATATGCCTTAAGGATCTCGGCTAGAATATCAATATATTTATAGGTGTTGGCATGGGTAAAGTAGCGCCAAAGTTTTGTTTTTAATGTTCGGTTAAATCTCGCTACGACTGCGGCTTTTTTATCACTTTGCGTGGTGACAAAGTGAATACCTTCATCCTTTACCATATTCCGAAAAATTTGACTCAAATTCATTACATGGGTTGTATCAGTCAGGCAAAATGCATTTAAAATAAAATCATAATGTTTGTCATGATATTGCTCAGTTAAAATCCTTTATGTACCTTTATGTTTAGCTTGCTTTTAGTTATGGCTAATGCACATTACAACAAAATGCTAATTGAATTAGTTCGGGAGTATCCAGTCATATATGATTTAACAAGGGAGAATTATAAATCCATAACCGTTAAATCGCAGGCATGGCAGGACATTTTCCTAAAACATGGGATTTGTAATTGAAGGTAACTTTTGTTATAAAAACTATACCTTCTTATGTAGACATTTCTGCACTGTGTCAGATAATTATGTCTGCTATAGATATCAGTGTTCTTCAGAAGTGGTAAAAAAATATTCAAGATTATTTCAACAGTCATTCTAGATTAGGAAAAGGCCACCCGGAGTGGATCGGCCACATCGAGCATTAAGAAGTGGCCACACTTCTCATAAATGTCGTTCTTGCGAGATTATAGGCAAATAAGAAAGTTAGTATTTAACATAAAATGAAACGAGTAAGGTTATGAAAAATGTTCCTCTTAATATTAAGTTTACTTTACAATTTAAAGAACAACATGGAATTTCGATGTGTTATCTACTATTCATGTAGACACATGATGTTGAAATTGAAGAGCAGGAAACGATACAGACAACAGTTAGCATTCCTGATCACGAATATCTTGCAACTGCTGATAATGGTATGTTAAATATATTAAAATGGTCAAACTATTCAGGTATGAAATTATTCATTAAATCAGGCATACAATACATTTTTAATTAGTAAATCAGTGATAGTGGCCCTTCTGTAAGTAAATGTTTGCCACATCGAAAACGAACAGCAAATGTGGAAAAAAACAAAATGATGCAGTCCTTAGTTAATTCTCTAAAGGCATCCGACACGGCTATCAACAAGATGTCCACAACAACTGAGGCAGATGGACCTGAGACCCATTTCGGCATGTATGTGGCAAGCTCATTAGCAGAAATTGAGGATGTGATGGAAAAAAATAAAATGTGCCGCATATGTGAAATTATAACATAACTTTCTCAATAAATTTGATAAATTGATAATTGCATTTCCATTTTGTCCTTACACAAGATCATCCTGCCATGGTACTTCACCATCTGCTGTTACATTGTTCTGCATTCTTTGTATATCCATTCACTGGTGTGAAGCAAGATCCCGATGGTAAATTGTCAGGAATTAAGTTATGCCAATCACCCTGTTTAATCTGTCCATTTGCTTCTGTCAACACAATTGTATGGGAAATAAATTTTGTCATCCCCAAGCAGGACGTGAGGTAATATGGGGGGATTTTGCAAAACATTTTGGTTTTTTGTGTTAAGTACCCTGGTTAGCGTTTTTCTTTTGAAATTGGGCACCATGTAAAAACTCCCGAATCGCTGTTGTGGTCAGATTCCCCAACCTCTAAAATAGTAATTTGGTATTGGGCATCTGCTACAACCATCATTACAATACTAAAAAACTTCTTATAATTGTAAAATTCAGTGCCACTTAAAAATGGTGGCCTAATGCGGACATGCTTTCCGTCGATAGCTCCCACAGTGTAAGAAATTCCAAAGTTTTCTAAAATCTTCACTTATTGAATTCCATTTTGCTTCATTTGGTGTTTCCATGTATTCTGGTTGTAAAATGTACCATAACACTTCACAGGTTTCTCTAATTATAACGTTTACTGTGGCATGCCCAAGTCGATAGCTATTTGCTAGTTTTTTGATCATCACCTGTAGCAAGATATCTGGCAAGTCATAAGTAGATATTTTATAATATTAACGATGGATTTTTTACACATATTTAAAATTAAATACAGATAGGGCCATTCAATTATTTGCTATACCTTAAAGTTACAATCAAACGTTTAGATGGTGAAATTGGTTTCCTGAGCTTCGTGTTTGCTTTTGCAGTGAGTTGCCTACAAGACTGAGAAGTGTTTCAAACACAGTAGGCATCATCCTGAATGCTTTAAAAAAACCTTGCCATCTACTATCTGCATTTCTTTTATAAATTGGTGATATTCACCTACATTACATACAAATAAAATTAATTTAAAAAATACTATTATACACTAATAAAAATATCAATAATGCTTAAACCCAGTTAGATCTATCTATTGAAAGTTAATTTACAAACTGTGATTAATTATTCAATACAAGCTTAAATAAAGCAAACATGCAGGCTTAATTACAAACGTTTTGCCATAAAACTAGTATAAGACCAACCCAACGTTTCCATTTTTTTTAATAATTCCCTCATGTGACAAGTATGAGTTTGTTGATTACATTGCAGCATCAACAATCCCAAAATGCAGTCGTCTACGATGCAGGAGTACATTTATGGTCGTTTTATTTGAATTCGTAACAAAATAATGAGTACAAGTGATAGAAACTTATTATTTGCATTTCCCGCCAAAATTGCGGCAAAAAACGCAAGACACTGTACAGTATAAACTGGGTTATGTTTTTGAAATTGCTTGCTAGGGTCCCCACATTACTACAGCAACTAAAAAAATTGCGTCCATAGGCCAAGCTGAAATAGGTGTGAACTCCCTAGGGACTTCTCTTGGTGATTTGCAAGTGGAGGTGGAAATTACCCCTAACAAAGCACCTAAGGCAATTTGCGAAGCATCGGTATAAACCACTAAGCTATCACCAAAACAAGGGATGCGGAGGACTTCAACAGAAACGCAACCAACCCCTACTAGAAA
The DNA here is from genome assembly GCA_034700285.1 of Proteroiulus fuscus. Lineage (NCBI taxonomy): Eukaryota > Metazoa > Arthropoda > Diplopoda > Julida > Blaniulidae > Proteroiulus > Proteroiulus fuscus. The sequence goes on along the minus strand of JAQIXP010004977.1, from coordinate 166 downwards.
GCCTAGGTACAAGACGCAGGTAACAGCAGTCACATTTAGAAACCTTTGCAAAGAATTGAGAATCCAATAAACATTGGAGGACAGCCGCAACATCGACAAGATGCTGAGACCAGGCAGAACTGTAAATGAGGATGTCATCGAGGTACACGACAATGCAAATTCCTAT
>JAQIXP010004976.1:0-10903 GCA_034700285.1 Proteroiulus fuscus | reverse complement strand
GCCAACTGCAAACGATAAACATTTCACCAACGCTAGGTGGCAGGCCCAGGGCCCAAAGTTATTGGAACCGACTATAGTACTGTAGATGTCAACACTTCCTATGGAATTCCGTTAGGTCACGTTCAAATATGACATTACACTTTTTATGTGACAGTGTCAACATGTAACAATCTCAAAATAAAACCCCTCCCCCTGACGTCGCGTCCTTTATAAAAAAACCTCATTATAACCAAAATTAGGCCTACTTTATTGAGATTACATCAGAAAATTTAATTTTTATTATATAACCAGTTTCAAAGTACAACACAAAATTTTAAATTACTGAGTGCTTAAATTTTAGTCACTTAAAAGTTTATTGTGATGTCATCCTCCACCCCAATACGTCTACCACCTCCCCTTCACCTGTGTGACGTCATATTTTGAACGTCCCCTTACTTATATCATAGGCTCATAGCCACGAACCAAGTATTCACGTAAAGAAATATACATAATTCTGTTTCTTAAGAGTTTGATTGAGATCCAGATCGTAGATGAATGATCACTAGGTAACGGTGTGGTCAAGCACTTCCTCAAGAGCTGCATATCAAGAATGCCCACAATGAGCATTGAGCAACCGATAGTGGCCAGCCAAGAAGGAATCGCCAGCATACAAACGATTCTGGGGCGACTGCAGGTAAAGGGTTATAATCAAGTAGGGCTATTATAGTGTACTGGCTTAAGTATACATGTGTACTTTTGGACTACAATTAGGATAAATGCAGACCACTTGGTCGTCACGAATGCCTGATTTTAAAAATCCTGGCATGTTCTGGTGACTGAAGGGAGGAGGGAGGGGAGGCACAAAATGGTTCGGATGCAAGAGACATAATCGGTCGTTGCCAAAAAAACATACATGAAGTCTAAAAAAAATCATCGTTTTGCATGACTCAGTGAGTGCCTGCCATGCATGGGTGCAGACTAAAATGGCCCCCTTTAATGCATATATTCCACTTCAAGATTTAAGTACAAGTTACGAGAAAGCTAATATCAACCGAGATGGCATTTTTAGGCAATGCCGGACATGGCCAATGACTAGGTGTTGGAAAATACGCCCCCTGCAAAGTGAAACGAAAACTGTACCCCAAAAAATGCACTTTCGAAGAAGATTTTTCGTCACAGAAAAGGACCTGCTACCATGACATATTTAAATGCTCTCAAAGTGCCCAAAACGGCACTCCATACCATTTCTCCACTACCCAAAATGGCAAGCCATAATTTGTCTTCGACAAATATCGTGTAACCATTTGGTTACATATTCGGAAGCAGAAACGTTTTTGCCATAGCCTCTGTCGTTTTAGTGTGCAGGATCACAGTGCAAGGTATAACAAAAAAGGTTACCCACTCGTGATCTACTTAATTAGGTAGAGTAACAAATGAATCATAGAAAACAATAGAGGGCAGCGTTCGCGTTTTCGTGGTTTGGTTATAATATATGATTAGTTTAGACCTAATTGTAAACTGGATCACAAAAACACATGATCAGATCACAAAGCCAAAATATGCCTAATATTTTTCAGCCAAATTTTTGTTTACAATCTGAAATGTACATGATTTTCACATTTTCACTTATGACAGTATAGCCTATAAGAAATATTTTCTAAAATCCAGGATTTCATGGATAGGCCTACTAATACTTGGGCTTTATACGCTTTAATTTGGAGATTAAGAAATTCTCAATCTTAGGAGCTTATGGTCTGCAGTGCACAAAACAGCCCGCCATATTCGTTGACATTAGGCTCATAATGCATCTAATGACACTCCATACTTATTTTCATCTGAGCCCTATATGCTGGACATTAGGCTCATAATGCATCTAATTGCACTCCATACTTGAATTTCTTATGTTTCCGAAAACCATGATTCCATGGCTGCTATTACACATTTCTGAAACCTGAAGACATTTTTGGATGTCTTGTAAGGACCACGAGGAATGACTGAGTAGGCTAGTTCTAAATTACCCTAATATGGACGCCATTTTGTTTTTTATTTGTTGACCCATCATTCCTACTTTGCAAAAAAAAAAGGACACTAACCTTTTTATATTAGACAAAAAATAATTGCTACCAGATTAGAAAAATAAAGACAGGGAAGCAGAAGAAACCACTTAAAAAATTGGAGAAAAAATAGAGGAAGCTTCATTTTGGAAGGTGGGCCGTACTACGGCACGCAATTATAAAGCAAGGTAGCCAATCAACGGACACACGATGAACTTGAAAACGAAGGGTTGAAAAGGGATATTTACGATACACCTTAAGGTTTTATACATATAGACAGACAGCATGCATAGTCCTTATAAAAAATCAATGTAATAATAGATACCTAAATCAAATTTTACAAGCACCACGTTTATGTACGAACATTGCCAGCAGAGATGCTTAAGGGGGGAGCCACTAATAACTTCCTGCCTTAAGACTACAAATACGTGCCCTACTACCCTCACCTTCCTTTTCCCCATAATCTACCTTAATTTTCATAATTGGAATTTTTACAAATTTAATTCATTAATTAAATTATTCATTAATTCATTATTAACATAATCATTCATTTTTTTTCATTCATTTCATTTCATTCATTCATTTCATAATCATTCAATTAATATTTCGACTGAACTTGTGAAATTTTATGCCATATTCCTCAAAGATATAATTTTCCAAATGCATAACCAATCCAATTGGTACGTATACCTATATAGGTACCAATAACTCCACTAACTGATATTTTCTTGTACTGTAACTGATGTTATGTTCCAGAAGTGCCGAATATTTACGAAAATTTCAATATTTGTGATATTAATTGAATATAATTTCAATATAAATAAAACTGCCCAACCGACCTCAAGGTTCTTTTAAGCAGGTATTTGTACTGAAAACATGCCATTGCATAAAATACTAATTTTTGGTGGTACCGACATAGTGGTATTTTTGTTGGGATTACTTTTCAAGCCTTTTAAGCCAAATTTCATCAATCCAGACTTATTCAGGTAATCATAACAGCTGTATTGCAATATGCCTAGAACCAGTTAAAGACGTCATAAGGCAGATACTCCTAATTATGCCTGCATTTAATACAAGCATGTGCTGCCTGATGACGTCCTTGCTTTTGTTGCTCAATTAACAATTTATTTTAACCTATTTTTTTATTAAACAACTAGTCGGAACTTATATAGCCATGAAATTTTTAAAAGTGCATTTTTTCCTAATTATATTGTTCAGTGGTAAAAAACTTTTTTTGAGGAGAGGGGTGAGGTGGAGGGGTGATCTTCCCCCTCAAAATAAAAAAAAAACTTTTCAGCAAATATTAAGTATCCTTCATTCCGTAGATATTCCATGCTATCAAAACTGAAAATAGCATGCAGCAGTAAATATTTAGGCCCCATACATTTTCCATGTATATCTTTCTACTCCCCTCACCCCATACCCCATCCCAAAGACAGCATTGGTTTAGGCCTACCTGGAAATAACAACAATAATAACAGTAAATACAAATAGTCCCAGGCCTATATGCAAATGCGCCAGCTTACGAGGGGTGAGACTAACAAAAAAAAAATAAAAAAAGTGGGGGGAAATCAGCAGCGAGAGATCTAGAGTGGAAACGCAGCAACCTGCAATTTCAATATGGCCGAATAAATTCAAAAGCGCATATGTAAATTTTGAATAAACACGTTAAACAACGACGACAACAACAAAAATAATAATAAAAAAGCAGCAGCAGCACTGTCGACAACAAGAGAAAGCAGGGGGAGCTGCACCGAAAGCGAGTTTGGGGCGCCACCTTTTCCACTTGTCAACGGCTATCCCCTTTGTTGTTCCCTTTGACCCCTCCCCCTTTCCCCTTGTCTCCCCTTGACCCCCCTCCTCCTGGACCCCTCGGAGAAGCCCCACATTCCGTCGCAGGGAGCATGTGACAAGAGGGGAGTCTCAAGCGTGGGAAAGTCCGAGATTGGGCAGGTCTGACTAGGGGGACCACGTGCATCCACTTGCACCAATGGTACCAACCCACTGCTAATGACTACCTGTGTTACCTAAGTAGCCCCCACCTGAAGCATTGCACTCTACGGGACAAATTATTTTTTTCCCTAAAAAAAGAAGAGAGAAAAATTAAGCTTGCTGCGAGGATGTGGCCAGGGTGTTCAGCTTTCTCTCTCTTCAACTCAGGCCACATTCCACCCACCTGCAGGGGTTTTGCGAAGGAACTGGCTCTAATCACCTTTTAATTGGGGGGGCCTTGATTAGTGCCTAGCATGCAACGGGACAGGCAGACATCTTGGATCCATTGGAGTCCACCACTTCCCCCCCCCCCCGCCACTTAGGAATCACGAAATTTCCATCAATAATTTTTGGCTCATGAATTTTCCTTCTTAAAATTTTATAAGCAGAGTTACCTAGATCTGTACCCTGATCAACATAAGAGTGCACTAGAAATATATAACTAAAATGGGGCAACCAGTAAGCAGATATCGAATTCGATTAAGTACACCACGAGCATAAAATAGGAAACATAGGAGTTTTTTGTTTTCAAAATATATATGAAAAAACAAGGGACAATTTCCGAAAATATAGGAATATTATGGGAACATTATTTCAAAAACATAGAAAAATCAAAAGAAATTTACACTGAATTATAATTTCTTTTCCCAAAATGAAATTATTTTAATTGAATTGTTTTGTGAGATTATATAAGAATGTATATTATTGCATTAAATGAAAACTCCAACAAAATTTTATATAATATACAAAAAGTAGATTATAAAATAACATGTTAAACTACCCCTGTTCAATGTAACCTTGACTATAAGTACAGTTATAATGGTCAAATTCAACTTTCAAAAAATTTACCCTATGCAACTTTAATGCAATTAATGCAATTTACAGAAAATGGCATAAATGGCCAAATATAGGACAAAATTGCAAAAAAAACTATGGGAATATAACAAAATTTAGGAAATGCAGTATACATCTGCAACACCTGTATGCAATACCCAGGAATAACTAACCATAAACATGCTAACACCGCAGATTGGTTATTTTCAATTTCATTGTTTTGTTGAACAAGATCACTGATCAGTGAACAAGATATACACGTGATAGGGATTATGGCGCACCATTTAAGTCCTTATGTATTAAAAATTAGGATCTGAATACTGGATTACCTGAATTCCCTGTCATTTCAGTAACTTTTCCACCCAAAAAAGAAAAAAAACCAGAGCATGATAAACAGGATATGGCCGTACGTCCGCGGCTCGGACACGCCTGACATGTGTCCATCAAACTGGACAGCTGGACAAGCCCACCTTTTTTTTGCCGGCCACTTCGGCTACACACTTTGGTTAATACTACCTAATGCCAGAAAGTGCAAATTAAAACTTCACTTTCGACGGAAAATAAAAACGGGAGAAGAAGAAAAAATGCCCAGAAGTCCGAGTGTGTATATGAGTTGACATGTTTGTTTTAACACGTGATTAAGCCTCGGACTACTACGTGTATACCATGGCTATTATTATTACATACTAGTAGTCGGATTAGTAGTAGCTGTGGTAAAGATTAAACCCGAAAACGTGGGGGAACCTGTTTTTTTCCATATGAAAAAATGCGAGCATTTTTTTTTTTGGTCGGCTATTACGTTTTTCCTCTCAATTTTTTCACCTGACTACCCTATGGGCCAAGACGGGGCACTCACTCCCCGATACTATCTCTATGTAACGTTGTTTTCTAAATGGATAGGCCTGTTTTTTTATGGGTGAGGATGCCCCCCCCCCCCTCATCCGTCCCCATGTCAGTCCATCTTCACCCTCCTTGTCTCAGGTCTAAGTAGCCATTTAAAAGGACAACGAACCTTTCATTTTCGACAAGAAAATGGTCAAATACGAGCTATCTGCACGAAATACATATAACTTAATTTCACACAGCGCAACAGAAAAGCAAGGCTTTCTAGAAATGTAACATAATTATAGCAGATCTAGAATAAAGTTGATCCGATGACAGAACAGAAACCAGAACGAGATCTGGTGATAGAATTGAAAACAGAACTGGAACTTAAACTAGATCAGAAGACAGAACTGAAACACGAGATCTGGGGAGTTGTGGTGACAGAATTAAAGCCACAACGAGAACAGAAAACAGAACGAGACAGAATTGAAGCCACAATCAGAGCTGAAACAGTGAAACTAACACTAGATCAGAAGGCAGAATTGAAACAAAGTACATCAGAAGCCTGAACTAAACTGAAACTAGATACTGATCAGAAGGCAGAACTGAAACCAGAACGAGATCTTGTGACAAGAGTTGAAGCCATAATGAGAAACGAAAACAGAACTGAAGATTAAAAGTAGATCAGAAGACAGAATTGAAACAAAGTAGATCAGAAGTCTGAACTGAACTTAAAACTAGATGCTGATCAGAAGGCAGAATTGAAACCAGAACGAGATCTTGTGACAAGAGTTGAAGCCATAATGAGAAACGAAAACAGAACTGAAGATTAAAAGTAGATCAGAAGCCAGAATTGAAACAAACTAGACCAGAAAATAGAATTGAAACTTAAACTATAGATCAGAAGGCAGACCTGCAACCAGAACGAGATCTGATGACTGAACTGAAGCCACAAAGAGAACTAAAACATATCTGATACCAAAACGAGATCAGAAGACCGAACTAAAACCAATACGAGATTTAAACCCAGAATTGCTGCCATCTTGTGTTAATTTATTTACTGAAAGCAGTTACTTTTCATATTTCTGTAAGTTTTATGAACAAAAACACGACCTACAGTTGATCACATTATTTCCTTCAATTACATGCAACGCCCTCTCTGAAAGTAAGCTATATATGAGTAAGTTATAATAAAGCAATCAAAAACCGATTAGATATAGGCCTGATGGGGTGAGTTCATCTTTCAAAACAGACAATATTGATCACACCCACCAATTGCACCTTGAATTCCCTTCAAATAATTGGTTACTGTTGGGTTTACTCTTCTGCTGAACAAGAGTTCAAAACTTCTACTGAACAATTTTAGGCCATAAAAAGCATTATTGCCCATTAATCAGACTGCAGATTTAAAATTAAGACATTTAATCTATGTTAATTTTGAACACGTTTCAGACGTTCCTCGTTAATTGATTCTATAAAGATTGGTATCGCTTGGAACTTTTTAAAATTTTAACCAAGCTCTAGGCCTAAGTTATTGAAACAAAATCAGGTATCCCGAAAATAGTGGATAGTTGGGTGGGTCAGGAGTCACTAAAAATCCTTAAATTGGAGCAGGTATTAAAATATTAATAATCAACCTGCATCCTTATAATTCTGAACTGAATCTACTAGTCTGCTCAACACTACACAGTAGAAGGAAGTACATGTACTTAAAAAGGCATTTTTATCCCCTTAAACCATAATAAGGTTTGAAAAATGCTTTTAGTGGCATTAACGAGCAATTAATTAAATCTGAATCGGCTCACAAAGTTGCTTACGTCAGCCGATTCCCAAATTATTAGACCGCGAGAAATGTCCAGGATGTGATGAGGGGTAAAGGAGGGGGGGGGGAGTCCTGACCACAGTTGGAATTCTAGCCACTGACTTTTCCCATCCTTATCATTCAGGATTAAAGAAAGATTCTAGCCCAAATTCGTTAGAGTTGGAAATTAATCATGGCATCTCCTAATGAAGTAGCTGCTAATGAATTTCAACCTGTTTTAGATCTAATTAGTTGTTTTTTTTTTGAAGTTATTTTGCTTGTTTTTTTCTTTAGGCATTCAAAACAAAACATTGAAATACATTTTCCAAGTTTTCCAGATAAATAGACCCTGGATCCAGTTTATAATTAGCAAGACACCTTTTCCCCACTCTACGCTAGCGCCAATTTAACAGCAGTGTAATCAGCAGAAACAGATTTTGTTGGCATTTCAAAATCATGTTTCCTTCACTACACCACGATAGGTCCATGTCCATTTAGGGTCATGCACTGTGACCCAATTAATTTAAATTTTATTTTTTAATACATAAAAAGAACTGCAAAAAAAATTATCAGAAAATTATTCTAGTTATGCATCAGATTTCTACACAAGCCAAACAGCAGAACAAATTACGCAGAAAGGCTTCCAGATAACTATTTCTGTACAAGTATAAATAAACGGCCTGCATGAAAGTTTAAATATATGCACCATTTCTGCAGAAGGTATCCAGCAGAACATTTTTACATTTTACCCTCTCATTTATTCGTAAACCTGAAACTAGGGGCCCTCATTGTTGCGACTACCCCGCCACCTACAGGACTGCAAACTACAGTCATAGGCATGCAGTTATTAAAGTCATTAACAGAATTGGTTATCCAGAATTCCTTTACAGAAGTGGTTCTACATAACGTATTCTGCAGTAGTGATTTAACGGTAACTCTTATACCAGATTGCATAAATCTGCATATAATTAAACTGTTTTTTTAGAAATTCTGCACATGCTCAATTCAGAGACTCAGAAATTCTGCATAAGCTCAAGTCAAAGACTCGGAAATTCTGCATAACTCAAGTCAACGACTCAGAAATTCTGCATAAGCTCAACAAATCAGAGACTCAGAAATTCTGCATAAGCTCAAGCCAGAGACTCAGAAATTCTAAATAAGCACGACAAGTCAGATACTCAGAAATTCTAAATAAGCTCAACAAATCAGATACTCAGAAATTCTGCATAAGCTCAAGTCAGAGACTCAGAAATTCTAAATAAGCACGACAAGTCAGAAACTCAGAAATTCTGCATAAGCTCAACAAATCAGAAACTCAGGAATTCTGCATAGGCACCTATGCAGAAAAAAGTCACGTTAGAATTCTGAAAAAAGCTGCTTCTGCAGCAAATGTGCATAACACTTTCTGCAAAAAGTTGTTAATGTAAAACTCGGACCACCAGGAGGCGCCATTTATCGCACACGCAAAGTGGACAAAAAAATTAAATTTTAATTAATTACTGCATGCCCTGTATTTATCAAGCAAAAAAAAACCCTCCTTGATTTTTATCAAATGTATATATGCTGTCACTGCTGTGTGAAATTCAACTAAAACAAACCCTTGGCAATGGCGCTCCTGTATACTGCCCTTGGTAAGACGCAGAACCCCTGGTGCGCAAATGACGCCTAATTGGTGATCCCCAATGAATACCAATTGCTTATTGACATTACATGTAGTATGGCAATGAAAATTAGCATTTGTTTTAAATTCAATCCAATTCAGTAGCTCGACACAAGCCCCGCCCACCATTATACACAGATATATTAGGTTCATGAGATATATATGTGGAACACGCTAATGAAAGTATTAATAAATGAACCAAAACAAAACCACCATAATATGTATTCGCTAATTGCTAATTAAGGTGGTCAACAACATTCGCTAATAAGATAAAATGGAAATTGCCTTTGCCGCTCAAAAAAAAGGAAACAAGGACCAATTTAACATTTGCTTAATGCTTTCTGCCTGTCTGCATTTTAAAAAGCTTCTGCGCACCATTCAACAAAAAAGTGAACTAGGAAATTCTACAGGTTTGAATTACTTTAGCAACGTTGATGCAGGGCTCGTATACTAAAAATATGGGTGATCATATAATATATTTGTTTATTTGTCTGTCCAGATTTGATTTTATGTAGGCCTACTGTACAATTTATCAAAAATATTCACAAAATGTGGGTTAAAAAAATTGGAGCTCAAGCATTTAGAGAATATTCTCAATTGTGGTATAAAGAATGAATGGTCAATAACTACCTCTGGGTTATAGCATACTGTCATGATTGACATGACAAGTTCCTAGTTCAAAGGTTATTTCTGAATAGCATTTAGTATATTTATTTCAGAAATTAGATATAATGGTCAGATCACTGTTTGCTTACTGTGAATTAAAGGGTACGCATGACCAAGTGTTATTCAATGATTTTCAGTTAGTTAATTATTTGCAAAATAATATTTCAGTGTTTATTTATATAGGCCTATGTCCTGATTTGCAATGTAAGAGAAATGATGCAAAAGTTAAACTAAACCTAGGTTTCTCTTACTTTTCTTCAAAATAATGCTAATTTCCTGGCCCTTTATTCATTTCCTTAAAAAGAAATATAGCCTACAGCAACAAAACTTTTTACTAAATGATGTATTAGGGAGAGAAAATACATTTCCCACAATCATGTTATTCCTAGATAGGTGATTGTAAATTAAAAAGTATATGCATGCTTAAATAAACGTATGTTTCATGCTACGCCTTGACATGCAGCGCCTTTCCTTCCCAGCATGCATCGCTTTCCTCACCTAGTCGGCTCTTTTCACCTACTCAATAAGGGGAGCGATGCATGTTGGGAAGGCAAGGGAAGGGCATCGGATGAAACAAAAGTTGTTTACCCGAGCATTTACTTTTTTCATTTTTTAATTAAATAACTATGCGAAACATAATTGTGAAATTTTGGGGAAAACATTTTCTCTCACTGTCTACTCCGTTGATGAAGATTCTTCAGGTAGCTTTATCCCAAATTTAACCATCCAGGCAGCTATGCTGCCAATTTCATCACCATTGCAATATCCATGTAAAAGTAACTAATCTTAGATTGGTTAATTTCTAATTCACTTTTTTGCCAGCCAGTGCACCTACGTTCAGGAAACTTTGGCAGACCATTTAAATCATCCCGAAATTATACACAAAATTTAATGAAAAACAATTCTTTCAGGAGTTGAAAAGTTCACAAAATTATATTCCTTAAAGGGACAGTCTCACTTTGAAACAAGTTATTTTTAAACAGTACACACTTACTATATATTAATTTCTGTGCCGATAATAATTGCAGCAAAATTTTCATTTTGAAGAAATCACGACGTTTCCAAAATGCACAGTAGGCGCCATTTTCCTTA